>VDFB02242229.1:0-24351 GCA_007258455.2 Sequoia sempervirens
CCTTGGGGAAATGATGAAGATGAAGGGTCAAAGATGCCCCCTGGTCCAAATAAGTCTCCCTCCCCTTGCAAGGTCATAGGGAGAGAAGTTTGAGGTGTTGCATGAAATTATGATGATGGGTCATTAAGATCATGAAAGGTGAGGGGGACATATGGATGTGATGGATTTTGGGGTATGGTTTTCCCCAAGATGGTGTTTGTGTCCAAATCTTGATTACTCACAAGGGGGTGTGTTTGTAGTGCATTGAGAAATGTGCTTCCCTTGTTAACAATGGGTTGAGTTGGAGCAATGAATGATGTAATTTAGGGGATGGGTTGAGTGATTCTTTGGAATGGTGTGCATGAAATTGGGGGCATGGATGAAATTGAAGGAATGACCCCAAAAGGTGATTACATAATGGTGCTCACATCGAAATTGGAAGGGACTTTAGCCCCTTCTTTTGCTAATTCAAGCATGTATTGTGAGGGATTGAGTCTCATAAAGATGTTGATAATTCTATGGTTCTCAGGATTTTGGACCATTTTGATGATCTCCTCTTGTGTCATTCAAAGGCATTATTGGTGATATCCTCTACTTTACCTTCCTCTTGATGGTTTTGTGATGATGAAGGAAAGTTAGTTAGGGGATTGCTTGATCCAACAAGATTCATTTCATAATTGGTTTGACTTAGGTCACTTGAAGTGGATTTTTCTTTGTTGGCTTCCATGTTCCTCTTGTGTTGTGATATCGTTTGCACCATAAAATAGGGATCAATTTTCAAGAATGTGGGGGATGAATCTCTAACTCTTCAGATTGATCTAGTTCTTTATGTACAAAAGAGAAATTTTAGGATGATTTAAGGATCAAAGGTGTGAGGATGAAATGTGTGAAAGATGGATGATATGGATGATTGAACTCTTAGAATATCTTGAGGGGGTGCTAGACTTTTGGGACTTTTTTGGATTCTTGGATTTGTTTTGGATTTTTATTTGATTTAGGATTCTTGGATTTTTGGATTTGACCTTGAATTGGTTTTGGATTGCTTTGATTTTGGATAATGAACAAATAGATCCCAAGATGTTGGATGTTATCTATGGGATATACTTGCTCAAAAGAGGATAATTTGACTAAGTGTAGGGAGAAGGATGCATCTACACACACCTAACCAAACAAGATAATTCAACTAAGCATATGGAGAAGGATGCATCTACATATACCTAACTAAACAAAATGATTTGATGATAATTTAACTAAGCATATGAAGAAGGATGAATCTACATATACCTAGCTAAACAAGATAATTTGATGTTTGATTCAAGGATTTTTATTTTTTTCAAGGTTTTTTGGTTCATGGATTTTCCAAAAAGTCTAGCATGAAGGATGATTTCAAGATTTTAAAGAGTTGTTGGTGAGATGATTTTGGTTTGATATTTGAAAGATGGATGAAGACCTTTTGATTTTGATCTTATGTGTACCTAAAAATATTCTTGTTTACAAGATTTCGGTTTTGAAGAACACACTTTACTCTAAATAAGATGTTCAAATTCTCGAAAAATATTTGGATTTTGTTGATAAAAGAACTCATACAAATTGGGATTGTTTCTTGAAGCTCTTCTATAAAAGTTGAAAAGTAATATTTATCTGAATTCGTAGAGCATTGAGAGATGCTTTTGATGTTCTTTTGGACTAAGAGCTTTTGACTTTGGTTTCTAGATTTTGATCTTGTGTGAAATAATTTGAGACACATGTGTGGGGTTTAATTTGTTCTTAGCTTTGCTGAGTGACTTCTTTTTACCACAAACAATTCTTAATTAGGTTTCTTCAAACTAAATGTCTAATGTCCTAACTTCTTATCATCCCACAAAGTGTATTATGTGGAAATCAAGGAAATTAAGGAAAAATTTTCCTATTGTTGACGTTAGTAAGCAAATTGAGATATAAATCCAAATTTTTAGAAACCTCTAAGGATATAATCCCTAGGGAAAGTAATAACACATGAATTTTGTCAAAGATATTTTCTTCCTAAAGGGTTTGAAGTTTTGATGATAATGTTGAATGTTTGTTTCCAAATGTTTACTAACAAGCAAAGTGTTTTGTTTCCAAGAAAAAACGTAACTCTATGGATATGAAAGGTTGTTTTGTTGAATCCCCTATGGGACAAGTCTAGCTATGCTTAATTTTAGTGAATGGTTAGATGCTTGACCCCACTGGCTCCCCTCCATGACACTCACTTCTATGGGGCAACCAAGCATCAGTACCGATGAAACTCCCATGGCATACTTTCCATTTCTACTAAAAGTTGTAAAAGTGTGGGATGGCTTTAGAATGACCATTCTTGCACCAACAAATAGATCAAGGATTTTGGATTTTTCTAAACAAGGGTTTTAATGCAGGTATTTTGTTCATGGGGGATCATCCATTCGGTGAGAGACCATTGTTGCCCTTCTCATCAGAATGACCATTGTGATACTTTCCTTCCAACAAGTCCCCACACTTATATACCGATTGGAAGTCACTTGGATTTAGTGTGTTGCCAGTTGGGTCATTCCCTTGGGTGATTATTTTTTCCCACAAGGTAGGCCATCTATGATAAACAAAAGCGAGCACACATATTCGTAGTTCAATCGATATTTGTTGAGAAACAAAGAGAGAACACCTGCAATATGTTCTAGTCACACTCGCAAGATGTGTTTAATTTTAATCCCAAATGAAATGTGGAGGAAATCACTTTACCCAACTTAAGATCACCAAAAAGCCTTTTGATTCTCAAGATCACCGTGAGGCATGAGAGAAGCACATACGTCTTTTCGATGGTATTACTCTAGGTAAGTAATTACAAGACAAAGTAGCACATGTTCATTTTATCCTTTCAAAGCAAAAGTGACTTCTTTTTAAGCACCAAAGGAAGTGTGAAAGTTGCCTTCTTCAATTGTTAACCTTTAAACAAAATATAGTGGATTTTCCAAATGTTCTTTTTAAGCCCTTTATAGCAAAAATTGAAATTTTTTCTAGTGTTCTTTTTAGAGCCCAAAATAAATTTAGTATGTCCTAAGAGCATGAAAGACAAAAATTCCTTAAGAGAGATTATGAACTCTCCAAAAGTGTTAAACAAACACTAAAGTGTTAAAAAACACTTGACTTGATGAGAGAATGATGTCATTATGAAGCCTTCAACTTGATTTCCCCTTCTCCACCTTTGATCAAGCCAACCTGCAAAAAATGATTAGAATTGAAAAATAGAGGTTAGAACAACTTGTTAGCAACCCAAAGTAATCAAAATGAAAAAGAACGTGTCAAAATTGAACTAATTTAAACCCTTTACTTGACTCCAGCATTGCAGTCTGCATAGGCAGTGTAGTTTAAAGGACTTAGCATTGCTTTATGGCACCGCTAATTCTATACATGGTGCTCTGCAACAAAATAAAGAGCGTGATTGCGTTGAAATTTTACCTAGCAGTGCAGTTTGGAGTTTAAAAAAGTTAGTGACCTCAAATTGACCCAGCGACAGAGTTAGAACTTTTGAATTCTAGGTAGGAAAGACAAAGAGGTGTGGTTTGAAGTTTGAAGTGGTGCTGTATGGAAATGCTAGACTGCAAGCAATTCTGTATGGTGATGCTGGATTGATAGTGGTGCAGTTCCCTATAGACACACAAAAATAGAAAAAAACACAAATTTTTTGATAAAAATGTGATTTAAAGTAGAGATTTTCCCTCCTTCTAGTGCCAAGATGTAGAACCCCAATCCTAGTACCTACAAAACAAAATAGAGAAACACATAGTTAGATCAAATGAAAGTAAGAATCAAGATTCCCCATGAAATCCGTTAGCAATGCTCAAACTAGGAAATAAAATGAAGAACACAATAAGAAAGAAATGAAATCCTAATTAAACATGCAAACTCTTGATCCCATGGGGGAATTGGTGCCAATTTGATGTGAAAATTGGCCCTTTCCCAACTCTTATGATGCAATGTTAATGAGTGATGAAGGTTGATCCATTTTGTTGAAGGTTCAATTAAGCTCCATGATGAAAAATTTGCATAACCTAGCTATAAACTTAATAAGATGGATGAAAATGATGATGCTTGAAGATAAAATTGAGTATAATAAGTTTTCTCAAATTGTGGATGATCAAATGAGGAGAGAAGCCTCTTATTTATAGAAAGACAAGATGGAGAAATGCCCAAAATGAAGCAATTTGGGACTAATTTTCAACCAATGGCCAAATGCCACTTGTCAAGATGTGAATGGGCAAAGGATGTGCACATTTTGGTGAATGTTCCCATAAATTACAATTAGGTGGAATTTGAAAATAGTGAAATGACATGTAAGAGGGAAAAAGAATGACTTAAATGCCACTTGGCTCAGTGCACAAGGACATGTAAGAAGGAATGAATGTCTTGTTGGAAGGACAAAGTCCACTTGGAGGGATTTTCAAATTTGAAGGAATATTCCTCTTTTATGCCAAGTTGAGAGAAAATAAGGATTTAATAAATAAATTAAATGTATTTTCATGTGCAAGTGGCAAAAGCTAGAGGATGGGACATGGATTAAGATTAGGATTTAATAAGGATTTGATTAAATAAGAGAGGGTTAGGTGATTTGACAATTTTGACTTAGATTTTAGGATTTAAATAAATCAAAGTTGAGAGGAAAATGATTTAGACTTAGTTAAATAAATATTTTGATTTATTTAACTAAAAGGGATGATGTTAGATTAAATTAGATAAGGTTTAATTTATTTAATTTAATAAGATGAATCTAGAGATTTAATTAAATGAAATGAATTATTTAATTAAATAGAGATATAGGGTTAATTAAATCAGATTGATTGATTTAATTAACAAAAGAGAGAGACTTAATTAAATAAATGATTTATTTAATTAGGAGAGGAAAATTGATGAATTTAATCAAATAAGGGTATCCATTAAATGTAGACTGAGGGATGATTTAGGACGAAATGGTGTTAGTAAAATCAAGATAAAATGTGTAGCGTCAATTAGTACATTTTACGTGTCTACATTTTTCCCCTGTTTGAAGCGATGCACTTGCTGCATTGATTCAAAGAATAAATTGTCTCGATCATAGATTTGGTATTAGAAAATACTTATTAAATACAAAAATTTACAAGCAACCTATGGATAGAAAACCTCCATTTTAAGCCATGTGGTATAGTTCGAATACAATGAGTGCTTGAATACCCTTATCTAGCCATCATGCATGCCATGTCAAATTCAACCCATGAAAGTGATGGTTAGTTGCACTATTTGATGCTCTTGTGAAATGTGAAAGTGAAATGACTTCTCATCATTTTTATTTTGTTTAATTTTTTTACATTAAAATAATACCTTCAATCAAAAAAGGTATTATTTTATTTTAATTTAAAGAATAAAATACTACCTTCAAATGAAGGTACCTTTGCTCAAGGAAAAACCTTCATTCAAAGGTGTTTGCTAAAGTTGAGCCCCTCAAAAATTAAAAAAAAGTTGATGTCCCAAGTTTGGGACTCATTATTGTGGGATGAACCAAAGATTCATCTACCTCATTATGGAAGGATAAATAATTATTATTACACTCATCACTGAATGTATTTTTAATATTATATGACTCAAAAGATAGAGAAGAAATATTATCATGAACTACATAGGGGTAACAACCTTGTGTAAAAGTTAAATAAGGTGTATCATGTATAGGCACATAATTAGTGATAGAAGCAAAATCATCATAAACCTCATCACTAGTATAATTATCATAAATAGGTAATCTCAAATCAATAAGTGTATCACTAGGCATAAGAGAAGGTACATATATTTGTATATAAGTGAGGTTGAAACATGTTTATTTGCATCACTAGACTTTTTCAAGAAAGGTGAATCAAGAGAGGCACATAGAGGAGAGTTTATAAATGTAAAATATTATCATGAGATGGAAAAATAATATGGTCAATAGGTACAATATCATATAAATAAATATATTTAGGTTTATCAAGCACAGATAAGGTTGAATTAATAGTTAAGTCACTATCATAGGACATAAAAGAGGTATCATCATAAAGTATGGTGACAAAGAAAGAGATCTTGGTAAGGAAGGGGAACGAAATCCATAATCAAGATCCAAAAAATGAAAGACACTAAGGGACAGTGTGTGTTATATATGGATCAAAGATACAACATATAATAAAACACTAAACCTGAATTGAATCTAATATAAAATGAATGCAATTAAAAAATTATATTTAAAAATAAAATCATAGAGGCAACAACAAAGGTGGGTAAGGTGGATAAAAATAAGATTAGATAATGAATCACAAGCCCTAAAGAAAGATATATGTATTGGGTGTATGGGGGATCATCATCACGAAAAATAGGCCCTTAAGTGGCAAAAAATTCAAAAAATAAGTGTTAGGCAACTTGATGTAAATATTTGAATAAGTTATCTATATTATTTCAAAAATATGTAAGAATAGAATTTGTAGAAAATTGAATGTAGTTTCTAAAATACTAGGTTTATTTAAAAATAAATAAAATCTATTTGGTGAAAATTTGAAATTTCAATGCGGTACTTAAATTTCAGGGGAAAAAATAAGGAAGTAGGTGTGTGCGACCACCTAACCATAATAAAATGATAATATTTTTTGTAGATTTTTATATATAGAGTAGAGGACTCATGTCAGATGTGATGCATATTTTTGTAATTTTTTTCTAAGTAAATAATTAATTATGAATTTTTTATTGCAACTTTTAGAAAATATAAAAGCATGCGATAAATACCACTTTAACTTGGTCAAACTTCATGAAATTTAATTTTCTTTTTAATCCTATGGTATGTGAAGCATGAATGTGGCATGTTTGATTCAAAAATAGCAATCTTTGTTTAAAAGTTATAGATGTTTTTCAATCAGCCTATTGATGGGACTTTAGTCATAATTCTAATAGAAAATGAATAATAATTATTTATTAAATTCAAATTAAATCATAATTTATATTTTGGAAGCTGAGAATCTCCTCTAAAAACCCTTTTAGTTTCATTAATTTTGGGTGAAAAAATTAAATTGACCACATACCCTACAAATACCCATAATATTGCCACTTTTTGGTACACCATGATCCTGCATACCCTATTAAGCATAAAATAATAAAGTATTTAAACCCTATTCAAGTTTGTGATAAAGATGAATTATTAGATATGAAAAATAGAGATAAAAATAAGGTCAAAACTTTATAGGTGTTTGAAAGTTGAGATCACCAAAATATAAGAGATTTAATAAATACCTTGCATTGAAGTATGTAATTATACTCTCCTTACATAATAAGAATATAAAATAATTCCAGATTCTAAAAAATATGTTAATGGAAAATACATAATTAACTTGTAATATATTATAAAGTTTAAATTATAGATATATTTAAAATAAAATATATTTGATTAAAATAACATTGATATTAGACTATTATTAAAATATATGAAATATATTAATTATTATTGTACTTTATATAATCTTTAAGAACTTAATATCATAATATTACATTTTTATTCCTTTTAATTTTTCATTATAATTTTTATTTTTATATTTATAAGTTTAAATATTTAAGTAATTTTTTTTAAAAATAAATATATATTTTTGTTTCAACTTTCATATTTTTGTATATTATTATTGGAAGATTGTATCAAGATCTATAGCTAAAATTGACTCCATATAGATTGAAAAAAGTCTAACAAAAATAAATTTAAAAGTAAAAGTAAAATAAAAATATTCAATTTTATTCTAATTCATCTTGTATTGAAGTACAATTGAACTCCATCTATATAATAGAAATATAAAATAGTCTCATATACCATAAAATACCCATGAACCAAATTACCCAACATCATTAACTACCTATAAAAAAATAGAGATAGAAACACGGTAAAAAACCTATAGGGGTTTGAAAGTCAAGATCACCAAACTGCAAGAGATTTAATTTCATTACATGGATTGACTAGTGTAAATTAATAAATACAATCAATTAGGCACAAATTAACTTAGATTAACAAAGTTAGAATAGATAATTGCAATAGATACATACAAAATTAAATGTGAGGGATAAAATTATTTAGCTCTAGATCTAATTCTAGAATAATGATAATAATGATGTACTAGATTGATTAATCTTCTTAAAAAAAAATGGCCTTAATCTAATGATTGTCTCAAATTTTGAATTAGCATAGAAAAAGATGGAAGTTGATCTTGAGTGTTGTGAGTGAGTTCAATCTCAACTACCATGGGCCTAGTCTATCACACAAATTTGATTTGTATCACATAAAAATTGTCTAACTGAATATGTACTTGAATACTTTCTCATCTTTGTCTTCTTGATATATAAATTTGTTAAGGTGGTGTTTAGGGACACTATTAAGGAGATTGTTGACTCAACACATGAGTGTGTTCTCCTAGATTTGCCTACTTGAGTAGGCTAAATTAGTAATGAAAGAGATATTAAAGACAACATATACAAACATACAAATAGCCTATATGATGACATTGCAAATTTGATTCCTTTGTTTTCTATTAGTATTATACTAAATCAATTCCATCAAAATATGTATACTAATTTTACTATTGTTTTCACATATTATAATTATAACAAAATTAAAATAAATATAAAACAAATATTTTTTTAGTATTGAAACAATGCAAATAAAATAATATACATAGAAGAAGAACAATCAACAAACTATTAAGAAAAACAAAAATCATAACAATAAAGGCTACCAAAGCAAAACAACAAGCCCTCAAACAATTAGCCCTTAGCAAGATTGAAACAGAGCTTACAACTAGCCAAAAGCCCAATGAAATGGACTATAAAAAGCCTAAACATCATGAAAATGAGAAATAATATTAAATTCTTGAGAACAAACACTTGGAAATGAGAACAAACACTTGGAAATTAAAATATGCACTTTTATTCTTGCACTTGCCTTTAAAAAATTTAAAATAATTTTGATCATGGCAAAGTATTCTTTAACTATTATATCATCATCATTCTCTATCCCACATTTGACCAAATAAACATATTTATTAATTAAGATGCATATTATAACATCTACCTTTGACGTGGTAAGCATTATATATTTATTCAACCATTCTAGGTAATAAGGCAGCCAGCGACCCCACGAACCACTCGAGTTCTTACATTTAAATACTTCAGTTTATTATAAAAATCTCTGTGAACGGGTTTGAATTTATGTACAAATCTCAACCCTTTCGTATGCCAGATTTTAAAGAGTCAGGTCTAAAGAATGGCCAATAAACTCAAGGCCGAGAAAATTTGCCTGTTGCTTGGAAACCAAACAAAACGATGTGTCGTTTTTGTCGTTTTTTTTGAGGGCAGCGGTTTGGATGACCAGTTCAAGTATTTCAGTTGGTCAATGCATTCTAACGATTTTAAAGTTTGGAACATATGAAATGAACGATTTTAATAATGTTCATGATCAGCGGTGTAAGATCAAGAATCATAGTCTAAATTATCGAAGTCTAAATTATCGATGTGGGATTTCTTATTTTGGATCTTGAATAATAAGCTAGCAATTTTTCTGATCTTAATTTTGTTAAATAACTCTATAAATGAAGTACCAACGTCAGTGTACACTCCATAATAAAATACCATTCCATCTCCACGACCTCCGTACTCCTGACTATGAGAGCTTCTAGGTGGTTTATAATGGCAATCGGGGGGCGAAAAGGCAGCTATAATGGCAGCACGTGGAATACAAGACTTTCCCAATATGGAATCATTCGGTACGCATTTCTAGAAAAAGTAAGAGAATCTACAGAGAAGCTGCTCAGATCCGCCGCCATGCTTTTCTTGGATAGTTTTAAGACTCGGCAGGTGATGGCTATATTAAGAGAGGCCCGAGGCAGAAGGAATCAAAGAAGATGGAGAAGGGCAAAAGAACCATGAGTTCGGGTGATTTGGGCATAGACATAGCCAGCAGCTTCTTCAAGCCGATCGAGGGCGCAGGGCCGCTGCATCTGACCGGTGGAAACACGAAGATCACGGTAGTGGGCGTCGGCAATGTGGGCATGGCGGTGGCGCAAACGATTCTGACGCAGGAGCTAACGAGCGAGTTAGCATTGGTGGACGTAGACACGGAGAAGCTGAGGGGGGAGATGCTGGACCTGCAACACGCCGCGGCTTTTTTGCCACGGACGAAGATCGTGGCGGGTAGTGACTACAGCGTGTCTGCCGGATCGGACGTGTGCATAATCACGGCGGGTGCACGGCAACGGGAAGGAGAGTCGCGGTTGTCACTGGTGGACCGGAACGTCCAGCTTTTCAAAAGCATAGTTCCGCAGGTGGCCAAGCACAGCCCGGACGCCATCCTGCTTGTGGTGTCGAACCCGGTGGACATTCTGACCTATGTTGCCTGGAAGCTTTCAGGGTTCCCGTCGAATAGAGTTATTGGGAGCGGCACCAACCTGGACTCTTCAAGGTTTTGTTTCATGATAGCCGAGCACCTTGACGTGAACGCGCAGGACGTGGAGGCGTACATTATTGGGGAGCACGGAGATAGTTCGGTGGCGCTCTGGTCGTCCATTAGTGTTGGAGGAATGCCGGTGCTTGGATTCCTGAATAAGCAGCAGATCCCGTATGAGAAGCACCACCTGGAGGCCATCCACCAGGCTGTTGTTAATAGTGCTTATGAGGTCATCGAGCTCAAGGGGTATACTTCTTGGGCTATTGGCTACTCTGCTGCGAATTTGGTCAAGAGTTTGCTTCGCAACCAGAGGCGGATCCACCCGGTGTCCGTTCTGGCCAAGGGATTTCATGGGATTGAAGAAGAGGTTTTTCTTAGCCTGCCCGCTCTGATTGGTAGACGGGGGGTGCTTAGCGCTGTCAACTTTCATTTAACCGAGGAGGAGGCTCATCAGCTCAGGCACTCGGCCCAGGCCATAATTGATGTTCAGAAACAGCTCTCTATTTGATGTTCAGATACAGGATCATCTTTGTTGAGGTTTCGACTACGATGTCGACTCTTGGGACTATAATTCTTAGCGATAATGTTTAAAAGTGGCTAGCAAAATAAAGGAAGAATAAAAAAAGGATGTATTCGTCTATTATTAGGTAATAACAAATTTGTTCTCACTTAATGAAGTAAATGAGGTTATTTTATAGTTCTATTATATAGATAGAGTTAAATAGAGTTTAATTGTAGTTAAATACATGTATCAAAATAAAATCGAATATTTTTATATTTTGTTTCGAGGTTTAAATTATAATTCTTATTGATAATGTTTAAGTATGGGAGAATAAAGTAAATTTCTACGTAGGAAAAAAAGGAATAAAAAATAGATTTATTCATCTATTCTAGTAATAGGTAAGAGACTTGCTTTTAGATTAATGATGTTAGGCAATTTGATTTATAGGTACTTTATAGAAAATGATCATCTTTGTTGAGATTTCAATTATGATATTGATTTATTGATATTAATATTTTCACTAATAATGTTTAATGGTAGAATAAGTATATTTCTACCTAGCAAAATAAAAGAAGAATAATAAATATATGTATTCATAGATAAGAGATTTGTTTTAATTTAATGATCTTGAGCACTTTGATTTATAGGTAGTTTATAGTGAGTGAGACTATTCTATAGTTCTATTAAATAGATAGAGTTTAATTGTACTTCAATACATGTATCAAAATATAATCAAATATTTTTAGCCGATAGGCTACATATAGTGTGAGATTTGAGCCTGAAACAAGTCTCACACCTGCAAACCACTATTGAGTCATCGGAAAACAAGTTTCAGTTGCCATTTAATGGTAAAAAAACTATCGTTTAATAGTAAAAGCCTCCAAAATATTAGGTAAAAACCCCCAAAATCTCACTTGTCACATAAAATTTAGTTAAATATTGATTTGGCAATTGGATGAGAATATTTTATTTACATTTGCAATATTTTTCTTCAATTTGATGGAAATTTATTTTTCATTTCCATTGCTTTATGTTTTAAATTTGTATGCAAATATTTCATAATCAAATAATACCTAATTTATTTAAGGAAAAAATCTAGATTTCTCTAAGTTTATTTCATTCCATTATTTAATATTTATTATTAACTATTTAATCAATTCGTATGCCACTAGAATTTGCATGTACAAACATGTACTCTCTACCATAAACATACATAGATTTTTTTTTATCAACATAATCCTTAAGCCTCCTTTAGGTGCAAGTGCTAGTTATATTTTGTTTTGAGGTTTCAACTATGATATCAATTTCTTAGGATTATAATTCTTATTTATAATATTTAATCATGAGAGAATAAAGTATTGTTTTCCATAGAAAAATGAATGAAGAATAAAAACTAGATTTATTTGTCTATTAGTAATAGGTAAGAGACTTGATTTTAGGTTAATGATGTTAGATCTAGTTTATAGTATATGGCATTATTTCATATTTATATTATATAGGTGGAGTCTAATTGTACTACAATACAAGATGTATTAGAGTAAAATTAAATATATTTATTTTTCTTTTAGTTTTAAATTTAATTTTGTTAGAAAAAAAATCAATCTATATATTTTCAATATTAACTATAAATGAAAATTGAAATAAATAAAAAAATTGTCTTAATTTTTTTTCAATATTTAATAGTGAAAATTTGAAAAATATAATATTATACAATATATTTTTTCAAATTTTTAAAATATTTAAACTCATTAATAAAAATATAAAAATTACAATTAAAAAATAAAAAAGAATAGAAAATGATATTATAGTTATAAATTCTTAAAGACTATAAATTATAATAAATAGTCTATTTCCATTATTTAATAATATTCTAATGTAAATTTTATTGTTACCTTTTTTATTAAATATGTTATTTTAATTATATTTATAATATAAACACTATAATATTTTAATAATTATAATTTGCAAGTTAATTATGGATTTTTTCATTTGGAGGAATTATATATTTTTTTATAATTTGTATTGGATGATGATATTAATTTTTATTTTAAAATTTTGTATATTATAATTTAATATTTTTTAAACTTTTTTTATGAATGTTTTTTGAAGTCTAAATTTTTCAAAAGAAAAATGACTGATAGTTAAATATGTTAAGCTTAGTGAGTAAAAAATGTGTATTTTTTATTTTAGTTGTATTTAAATATATGTTGATTTAGCATTTTTTTTTTCTTATTTATGCATAAAACTTGTCTAAATATATAAATCTACCTATTCATCAACTCAATTTAATTCATACAAAAAGAATAAGGGGATTCCTTTGGTCTAATGGTAAGGGGGAAAAAAAGAATCATGTAGTAAGGTGGGATTGGTGTTGTCTAGAAAAAATGTAAGGTGGGCTTGGCTTAAAAGATTTGAGACAATAGGGGATTGCTCTTGCTTCCAAATGGATAGTGAAAGCATTAATGGAAAATGAACCATGGAAGGTTATAATGAGGAAAAAAATTTAAGATGCCACTCCAAAATGGGATTTGTTTTTTCTAGAAAAGATGCAAGGTGGGCTTGGATTAAAAGATTTGAGACACTAGGGGATTGCTCTTGCCTCCAAATGGATAGTGAAAGCATTAGTGGGAAATGAACCATGGAAGGTTCTAATTAGGAAAAAAATTCAAGATGCCACTCTAAAATGGGCGAAGGATTGGAAACACTTTCCTCTATGTGACATTCTCATTGGCAGCCACCCTATGAACCATGTTGGGTCACTAGTTTTCAAGAGTATTTGGAGTGCCTGGGAGCTCACCAAACACAATGCCCACTTCAAGTCCACATTTAAGATCTCCCTGCAAAGCTCTCATTGTCAAACCTATAGCTCCATTTGGTAGAACCTCCACCACAATGGTAAACCCCTTGCTCTCCTTCAAGGTTGCTCTACTAAACTATGGAACCAAAAGGGGGTCAAGGTTTTTAGAGACATTCTCAATGATGGTAATGTTAAGAGTTGGGGAGCTTTGAGTGTTTAATTTGATCTCCTTGCCTCCACAACAAGGATGTTCACCATATTATTGGAAGCTTGTAAAAATAACAACTTCCTTTCAAACATTGACAAGGTGTTGGATGTGAGGAACAATCTTGTGTGGAGGGACATGGGAAATCTAATTGACCTCAAAGCTAAAACAATCTATAAGGATTTAGTCTCCAAAAATGTTGTTTTTGAACAACTTAATCAATGTTGGAATGTGTCTCTTAATGATAAATCTTGACAAAAAATTCTATCTAATATTTGGAATCATAATGTGGAGCCAAAAAAGGCTTGTTTCAAGTGGCTTGTTATGCTTCAAAAGCTGCCTTTCAAATCTAACATGAATGATATTGATGTGTGTAGCATATGTCGCACCCCATAATCAGTTACACATATTTTATTTGATTGCTTCTATGCAAAGGAAATCTGGAAACTCTTCTGCCATAATTTAAAAATTTGGGATAATGATAGTATTAGTTGGAAAAGTGTGTTAATCTGTGACAAAAAATGAGTAAGGACTATGTTAAATTTTGGAATTTTCTATCTATTGAAATACTTTGGCACATTTGGAAAGCAAGGAATGAGGATAAATTTAAGGGTTGCAGGAAGGTGCTTACTGAGTCACATAAGAGACTCAAATTCCTTCATGTTGCTTTGTAGGTCTCACTACACATCAAGATTTCCCTTACCTAGTTTGTGAGGCTTTGTAGAGGAGGATCTGCCACAATCATCAGGGAAAATGTTAGATGTGGACATGTGTGTAGGCTTAACAATAGGGAAATGGAGATCTTCTTGAATGCATTCCATGAATTCCAAAGGGCCTTCAACAATGATGTTGCACCTGAGGTAGACAAGTGAGACATAGGGGTGCCTATCCCCATGCACAACAAGAAAGTGATGCTTTCTTAGTGACCAGACTAGATAGGCGTGTGGATAAAGCTAACAAAAAAGATAACAATCACTAGCCTTGATGCCATTCCTATAGTCCTTTAAAACCTATATTTTGGTTACAACATTGTTAAAAGTTATATGTATTATTATGTTTGATATTTTAAACTATTGATCTCCTCATTTGTAAGCTTTCAAGCTTCATTTTTCTACATAGTATAAGGTGATATACTAAGAACTATTAGTTGTACTAAGTTCTTACTCTATATATAATATAAAAAAAAATATTAATTCCTACTTATTTAGATTTCAAACATCATTTCCTTGCACTTCCTAGACACAGTTGAACATAATCATGTTATCAAATTAAATATGTGTATTTATTTTTTTTCCAATTAATTAAAATTTTTGACCTTTGCTAATTAATTGAAATTTGTGACCTTGTTAATTAGCTTCTACACTAATTGAGGTCTAGGTTAGTATATTTAAATAAATGTGTCCTAGAAGATGTTGTAACCCTACACACACCACTTTAATAACAAGGAACCTTAGGATATTTTTTAAATTATCTCATTTTTTTTCATCTTCTATTCCCTTTAAGCATTGGTTTTGGTAAATTATATGTTGTGTTGGTATTATTTTATAAATTTGATTTATTTGATGTGTTGGTCATTTAAAAGATTCAATGTGGTACTTAACAATTGATTAATCATAATAAATAATCTAGTTTATTTCAATTGGATAATGATCTTTTTTATTTTTTAGGTTCAAATATAACTTGGTTTTATAATTAATATGAATTTATATTTTGATTGACACTACTTTCCTTTTTCTCATTATTTTTTGGTCAACCTACTATGGATTCAACTTGTTTATTCAACCTAGTTTATTATGAAATAAATTATGATTCTATAAACCTAAGTCCTACTTAAGTTAAATCTTATTTATTTTTTTGATTCAAATAGAATTTGTGTCACACATGTATTCTTCAATACAATTTTCTTCTAGATTATTTAGAGTGTGAATGAAGTAAAGGGAACCTTGTAGTGAAAAATTTATACTACAATATAAAAATTGGTTTTGTGTTCAAAATAATTTTCTATAACTATTTCCCCATTTGCAAGTTCATTGGAGTGAAATCATAGATTTGAGTTGATCACAGTATAGTTGGAGCTTTGTTGGAGATTGATCCATTACTATAGAGTTACAAATGTAGTTACAATATCGATTATGTAAGGAAGAAATGTGTATGAAAATAACTTCACACACTAATCTTAAATGGATTGATGTACATGACACTTCAAATATGATTTAAAATTATTATATAAATTAGATAAATACATTCATAAATAGATAAATCATTATCCCATAATATAATGATTTATGTGGGAAAACCCTTTTGGGAGAAAAAAACTACACTATAAGCTTGCATAGTGTACTATCAAATGAAAGGAGATTACAAAACACTTGTAATGCAAGTAGGATTATTCATTTTCAATTAAACGAAATAATTCTTGTAGCATTCTAATAATGCTTGTGTACCCAATTTTTTATATATATTTAACTACTTCCTCAAGCACAAATTTATAGATAAAGGATCAAGATGGAAACCATAAATGGTATTATAAATCATTTTTTGAAATATTCAAAAGGATGGCACCCAACTTGTGCATAATTCTTCACATGTCACCCTTGATGATTCCTTATATCCTACTAAAAATAGTAAATTATAATTAGATTTCTAACATTTAGTTTGAACCACTCAATATGGGTGGCCACCTTATCATTATTTACTCTTAAAATAGGCATTCTATGAAAAATAATAATTCCTTCCATAAACTATTTATGATTCCAATATAACTCCCCCTATTTCTTACTCTTGCACATCATGAGAATATATCATAAGATGTCATAGGATCTCCCAAGTAAGAAAATATAAAATAAAAAAATAAATCCTCTTACAACACCTCATAAGGAAGTGACACATGGAAAATGATGCCATAGTAAAATCCCAAACCCCATTTCCACGTGAGGCTAATTTGAATAATATAAAAATATGCAATTAATATGTAGAAAAATTCAAAATAATAGATAAATAAAATTAAGAACATACAAAGGTTGAGAAACCTTAATTTCTAACATTCTTTGAGTTTCCAAATACCTCGCAAGGGAGAAGGGGTAACTACCATCATAAAATCAACTACTAGGGGCCATAATTCCATAAACTCTAAATTCCATGTGTATTTCTTTGTGCTCATGTGCTTGGTCAATGCATTTGTAACATTCATCAAAGTAACTATCTTTTTAACTTCACCCTATATTACTTAGCCATATCCTTAAAAATTATACTCAACATCTAAGTTATTTTTCTTGGCATGAAAATTCAAGTTCTTTACTAGGTAGATTACACTCTAATAATCACAATAACTTATAATTTCTCTCTATCTTAACCCAATGTCTTAACATAATTTCTTAAGTTACATGGATTTTTTACAAGCATGATTTTTCACCATATTATTTTCCTATATAATTGATAAATTGACCACAAACTATTTCTTACTCATGAATAGATAACTTTTAACATCAATAAATAGAGAAAAAAATATGGACTAGTGATTTTTTTATTATTTGATAGTTTAAATAGTGACATTATCAAACTAGTTATCTTTTAACCTACCTATGAGAGTCATATTCATACTAGTAAAGTCTCCATTTAGCTACATTTACCTTTTTGTCTCTCTTCATGCGATTGAGACATATGTATTCACCTTTTGAGACTCCTATCTCATGTGCATATGACACCTTTATTGCACTTGTACCATGCTCATGACACATCATGGAGACATTTACTACACTCATTGAGGAGGTTAGATTTCATACCTACCTTCTCATCTCACCCCTTTTTTATATATTCCAATATTATCAACACCTACCCAAAATAGATCAACATAACCATGAATATCCATGGGATTCCTATCTCATGTACCATAAGAACATAAGGAATACTCTGAGGTACATTGTAAATATCTAAAGACTCTTTTATTTGCATCTCAATCCACTCTTCAAAGATTAAACATATATGTACTAAGAATTTTTCTTAGGCAATCTCTAGTCTAGTATAGACCATTACATACATTATGCTTCCAAATACACTAGAGAAATACATTTTGATAATTTATCTCATCCTCAAATTCTTATCTTTTTAAGGGTCTTGATTCAATTTTCATTAGCTTAGAAGGAATTTAAATCACATATTTATTTTCTATTTTTCCAAGTTCTAAGATAGTGAAAGAAGGCTTACTTTCTCTAAATTTATCACACTTCTAATGCATATTAGGTTTTATGCAATAGGATCCTAGATTTTATATTCTTTCACACCATATTTGTAACCAATGAAGATACATTTAACAAATGTATTCTCTATTTTTTTTTCACTTATCCCTTAGCACATGTGCTTATGCCTCATAACCAAAAATAATGATATATCTCAATGAAGGATTGTGACCCAACCATGCCTCTATGAAATTTTTATCAAAATTTTTTGATATAGGAGACCTATTAATCAAGCAACAAGCATGTCTATAGCCTTTCCAAAATCCTTTATTCCAAATCAGCTCCATTAAACATAATCCTAGCCTTTTCTATTAGTTTCTTATTCTTTCTACAACTCCATTTTGCTATGGAGAATATGGAGTTTTCATTTGTTTATAAATGTTGTAATCATTACATAATCTATAAAAATTATTAGAGAAAAAATTACCACCATTTTCAACCCTCAAACACTTATTTTTGTTTCTAGTGTGTAACTCAATTATTGCTTTAATTTTTTTAAATTGACTAATTTTTTTATATTTAATCTTTAAAAAGTAAACCAATATCCTTCTTTAATAATCAATAAATGAAACAAAATAAGTGGACTTCACAATTGAAGGAGTAGCAAACACGCCAAAATGAATAAAACCCAAAATCGTACAAGACTTATGAGAACTTAAGTGGAACTAAATATGGTTCTATTTTACATAAATTCAATGATCATAAGAATTAAATTCAAGATTATAACCAATCCACCCTTCAATGAGGTTTATATTTTTCAAGGTTTGTAGACCCTTTTCTCCTACATGGCCCAATCTTCAATGAAATAAGAGTCTTTTCTATAGGTAACTTAGATTCAATAAAAATATCACCCTTAGGTAACCATAAACTCTAATTTATTCGACAAAGTGAAAGTTTCCCACGCCTACAAAGAAGCCAATAAGGTGGTGGATTACTTTGCCAATGAAGGGGTCAAGAAGGGCAGGGAAAACACGTGGAGGAAGAATGATTACCTCCATTATGAGGTTAAAGCTCTAATTTATTATGATTCTATGCATGGAAGAGAAGTTTGTCTTCACCATGATGAAGCAGATAAAGATTAAGTACGTCGATCTCATTAGATTTGATGGGACTGACGTCATTTTCTTTTTCAAGAAGAGTTTTCGGCACGCTTTCTGGGTGTCTGGGAAAATATGCTTAAACGGGACCCAGACCAACTGTAGGGTATGGTATAACAGAGCTTTGAAGATGGGGGAGAGAGAAAATGTGTTGAGCCGAGCTGCTTTCAAGAGCATAGAAAGAATGTTAAAGCTTGGGAAAAAATTGAAAAGGGAGGTTTAGTTCCGTTTTTGGAAAAGCTCCATGGAACTGATGAGAAGATGCTGGACTATTTCACCAAAAACTAAAAAAATGGTGAGATTGTGTTGTTTGGCAGGAGTGTTAAGCTGAATGAGCAAATCATCGATGAGATTACTGGTCTTTCGACTGAGGGTGTGAAATTTTATCGGGACTGCCGATTCTCTAATGAAGCAGTTATCAGATTTCTAAAGAAAGATAAGGAGAAGGCTAAGTTGGTTAAGGTTGCCAATAGCTACTTTGATGTGGAGTCCATTAAATCGATCTAGAGGAAAGTTTTGAGAGTCATTATGGAGTACATCATGGTTGATGGGCACTTCACCAGGGCGTATGGTTATCACTTTGCCATTTTGAACCACTTTCGTCACAAGGTTCGTATCTCTTTGCCTTTTTATTTATTCTCTTCTCTAAAGAATTGCCTTGATGAAGTTGAAAGAAACCCTAGGCGGATTTCTATTATTCACCCTGGTCTTGTCAGGTTCATCTTTGAGCATTTCCAAAATTTACCCGCTTTGCCTAAAATTGTTGCTATTGGGGATTTGGACGATAAGGATACGAAAAGTAGCAGGGAGAATGATCCTCTGGTCCCTCTTGCTTTTGCTCTTGTTGGTACTAAAACCACTATTCCCCAGTCCCTCTCTTGTCGAAATGTCCTTGTGGGTTCTGCTCCGCCTTCTTGTCCTAATCCCCAGCCTTCGCCTGGTTGCCCTACCCTGGGTTCTGCTTCGCCGTCTTGTCTTAATCCCTAGCCTTCACCTGGTTGCCTTACCCTAGGTTTGGTCTCTGGGTTTAAACGAACCTCAGTTACGAAATTGGTTTCGTACTCTGGGAATTCTCTGGAAATTCATTTTGAAAAACCTATGGCCAGTAAAGAGTCAACCCCTAGTGCCCCTGCATCTGGAAGATTTGTGAATTCCCCTAAAAGATCCCCAAATCAAGATGAAATTAATTCTACCCCAAATAACTTTAGGCCTGAGGACATAATGAGTGTGGCGGAAAAAAGTGTTGATGGCCTTTTCACTATTCTTAAGTGGGCCCAGAAGGAAGTTTGTGATTTGAGTGGCGTAATAGAGATCTTAGCAATAGAGTCATGGAGTTGGAGCAAAAGGTAAGCTGGAGCCGTAATGAGAATGATGGACAGGACACCCCCTTAACAGAGAAAAGACAATAGTTGTAGGAGGAAAGATTGACTAGGTTGGAGAGCAATATGTCCAAGATAGGCCAAAATATTAGGGCCACTATGGCACATAATCATAAAATTGCCAGGCACAATGCCATTATCATTAACGCTATGGTGGAAAAGTTGGAAAAATATCAAAAGGGCTCACTAGTCGTGGACTTGGATGCGGATAGAGGTTGTAGCAGAGCTGTTGTTGAAGGGATTTCGACT
Organism: Sequoia sempervirens; assembly: GCA_007258455.2. NCBI lineage: Eukaryota > Viridiplantae > Streptophyta > Pinopsida > Cupressales > Cupressaceae > Sequoia > Sequoia sempervirens. The sequence goes on from VDFB02242229.1 coordinate 20,900, forward strand.
CGCACCCGGGCTAACACGAAGAGGAAGGCCCCTGCTTCTCCACATACGGTTCAAATCCTCAAGTAGGGATTACAGGATATGAGTGAAGTTGAAAAGGAAGTCGAGGAGCTAATGAACATCTTGGAGTAGTGCTATTGTGGTCGTCTCTGGCTTTTTGGCGGTCCTTTTTTGGACCTTGTTGTCTCTTTTTTGCTGTCATTCCTCTTTGGGACAACTATCTGTTTGTTTGGACTTTTTTTGCTCTATCTTTGTATGTTTAACCTTTGTGGTTTCAGGTCCCTGTAAAACCTATTTTTTCCTTTTCAAAAACCATAAACTATGAGTATCTATTGCAAAGGATGCCATCTCTTTTTTCAAAAAAGTAGTTGTAGACTAGATTTTCATAAAAGTACTATTATACTCAATTGTGTATACATCAAGCTAAGATAATGCCCCCAATCTACCACCTCTAGTAATTGCCACAACATCTCTCACCATTTTAGCACTTCAAAAAATACCACATGCACTCCCACATTTCTTGATTTTCTCATAGATAACAAGTTATGAGCTAATCCCAAAATATGTAAGATACCATCGAATCCCCTAACTCTACCATCAAGAAATTTTATCTAGATTCTACCACCACCAACAATATTTGAATAAGAATTATCAACCAATTACACCATACCTTCTCCATACTTTTCATACCTATAAAACTATTCATGGTCATATGATAAGAAGTATGTATAATTAAATCAAGCATGAATTATCACCTAAATGAGTGGCCAAAATTGAAAGGAATATTTCTCAAAATCATAATCAAGATTCATCAATGAAATGGACTATAAATAAACAAAACATTATGAAGCTCATAAACAATATTAAATTCTTGAAAACAAACATTTAAAAATTAAAATATGCACTTTATCCCTCACACTTGCCTTAAAAAATATAAAATAAATGTGATCATTACAAATATTCTTTGAGTGACTATAACATTATCACTGTCTAGCTCCCAAATTTGACCATATTTTTGAATTAAAATTCAGATTATTCGACGTAGAAGCATTATATATTTATTCAACCCTTCTAATAAGGCAGCCAGCGACACAGTGAACCACTAGATAATTTACATTTAAATACTTTAGTTTATTATAGAAATTTCTGTGAACGGGTTTGAATTTACCTACAAATCTCAGCTCCTCCGTATGTCACATTTTTCAGAGCCCGGTGTCACCTTCAAGACTGTATTGAGTGGCCAAGAAATTCAACGCCTAGAAAATCTGCTTCTTGTTTGGAAAGCAAGAAAACAATGTGTTTACTGTGTCGTTTCTTGGGGGGCGGCGGTTTGGATGACGAGTTCGGGTATTTCAGTTGGTCAATGCACCCATACGATTTGACAGCATCCTATACAGTTTCAAAACCTAAAATGAAATGAAAGGGAATATTAATGACTCTACGGGATCAAGTGGTTTAAGGGATCTCATATTCTGGATTTTGAATAGTAAGCTAGTTTTATGAAATAACTCGTACAGACTACCAATTTTCAAACAATTTTGATATCGAATGCCAATATAAAGTGCCCATTCCGTCTCCATAGCCCCCTTACTATATAATATGCGAGCTTCTAGGTGGTTTATAATGGCAATCGGGGGACGAAAAGGCGGCTATAATGGCAGCACATGGAACACAAGACTTTCCCAATATGGAATCATTTCGTACGCACAATTTCTAGAAAAAGTAAATGAAGCTACAGAGAAGCTGCTGGAGATCCGCCGCCATGCTTTTCTTAGCCGGTTTTTAAGACTCGGCAGGTGATGACTATATTAAGAGAGGCCCGAGGCAGAGGAAATCAAAAAAGATGGAGAAGGGCAAAAGAACCATTAGTTAAGGGGATTTGGGCATAGACATAGCCGGCAGCTTCTTCAAGCCGATCGAGGGCGCAGGGCCGCTGCATCTGACCGGCGGAAACACGAAGATCACGGTAGTGGGCGTCGGCAATGTGGGCATGGCGGTGGCGCAAACGATTCTGACGCAGGAGCTAACGAGCGAGTTAGCTTTGGTGGACGTAGACGCGGAGAAGCTGAGGGGGGAGATGCTGGACCTGCAACACGCCGCGGCTTTTTTGCCGCGGACCAAGATCGTAGCGGGCAGTGACTACAGCGTGTCCGCCGGGTCGGACGTGTGCATAATCACGGCGGGTGCACGACAACGGGAAGGAGAGTCGCGGTTGTCACTGGTCGACCGGAACGTCCAGCTTTTCAAGAGCATAGTTCCGGAGGTGGCCAAGCACAGCCCGAACGCCATCCTGCTTGTCGTGTCGAACCCGGTGGACATTCTGACCTACGTGGCCTGGAAGCTTTCGGGGTTCCCGTCGAATAGAGTTATAGGGAGCGGGACCAACCTGGACTCTTCGCGGTTCTGCTTCATGATAGCCGAGCACCTCGACGTTAACGCGCAGGACGTGGAGGCGTACATTATTGGGGAGCATGGAGATAGTTCGGTGGCGCTTTGGTCGTCCATTAGTGTTGGAGGAATGCCCGTCCTTGGATTTCTGAATAAGCAGCAGATCCCCTATGAGAAGCACCACCTGGAGGCCATTCACCAGGCTGTTGTTAACAGCGCTTATGAGGTTATCGAGCTCAAGGGGTATACTTCTTGGGCTATTGGCTACTCTGCTGCGAATTTGGTCAAGAGTTTGCTTCGCAACCAGAGGCGGATCCACCCCGTGTCCGTTCTGGCCAAGGGATTTCATGGGATTGAAGAAGAGATTTTTCTTAGCCTGCCTGCTCTGATTGGTAGAAGAGGGGTCCTTAGCGCTGTCAACTTTCACTTAACTGAGGAGGAGACCCATCAGCTCAGGCACTCGGCCCAGGACATTCTTGACGTTCAGAAACAGATCTCTATTTGACGACGTATGAAGGAAAGGATCGTCTTTGTCGAGTTTGAAGCATGATATCGACTCTCTTGGGACTATAATTTCAGTGATAAATGCTTGACAATGAGGTATATTTCTACCTTATCAAAATAAAGGAAGAATAAAAGAAAGATTTATCTTCTTCATTAGAAATAAATAATACAGATTTGTGTTAATTTAATAACGCTTGACCGTAGTTTATAATATGGACTATTTCATAGTTCTAGATTATATAGGCAGAGTCTAATTGTAGTTCCTAACATGTGTACTCAACAAAACTGAATATCTTTTGTATTTTATTCTTGAGGTTTCAAACTATGATATCAATTCTTTAGATTATAATTCCATTGATAATCGCTTAATTCATGGGAGAATAAAGTAAATCTCACGTGAAAAATAAAAAATAGATTTTATCTCGCTTCCATTAGTAAAAAGGTAAGAGACTTACTCATAGGTTAATGATGTTAAGCAATTTGATTTATGGGTACTTCATTGTAAAGGGTTATCTTTGTTAAGATTTCAACTATGATATCAACTCTTTGGGACTAATATCTTG
>VDFB02242230.1:0-39330 GCA_007258455.2 Sequoia sempervirens
TTGAATGAGTCCCACTTTAGTTGTTTGTTAGATCTACTTGTAGATTCCAATACACTTTTTCCCAAAAAAGACTCTCGTGCAAAAACTAGGACCTAGGACTAATTCGCCCAGGTCAGCAAATGAGTCCCAATAGCATAAAAAGTACAAATTTCTAGAATTTCAGAGCTATTGCCAATCTCTTCAAGGTTTCTAGGTGCACGCCATCTGCATTCTTGCTTTTTTGTTCTATTTTTTTGGCATTTTTAGAGCACTTTTGGGTCATTTAGCATTTGTTTGCATATCACACAGTGTTTTCAAACATTTTTTTTTCCAAGTTTACACTTGGTGGTGAACCCCTCTTAGACATTATATAATCCCTAGAACCTTCCCTTTCTCAGATTTCAATCTCCTTTGCATTGAAATATCAAGGGTTTGTTCTTGAGTGAAGTGTTGAAAAGTGGTCTTTAGTCTTTCTCCTTTTAGGTCCAAAACCCTAGAAGTGAAAGAAAGAACCATTGCTTCAAGTCACCATTCTTCCCCATTTCATTTTGGTGAACCTATATATAAAGCATCATATTTATAATTTGGAGTGCATTTACATCTTAAAACTAACATTGCATTAGGTTTTGCATTGTTTAATTTGCATCATAGGGTTTCAAGATTTGCATTAGTGAAAAGCTCATTTAGCTTGCATTTTTTCACTTAACTTCATTGAAAATAATTGCAAAACTACATTTGCATCCTATATCTAGGCCATATAGCATAAAAATAATTTAAAAAAAAAACCAAAAAGTTTTGAAAATTCTAAAAGAAATCATTACTAAGACTCATTTGCCACCTTGGGTGAATCAATCCCAGTGCAAAACTTGCACTGTTGTTTACGGAATTATGTTTTTAGTTTTCAAGCTTTTGTTTACCTCTGTTACTTTTATGTTTCAATTCAGTTGCTCTCTATTACTTTAAAATAATTAGAAGTAGCATTATTTACATTCATGGAAATTATGGATAGCATTATATTTTTGCAATTTTCATTTGTAGCATTAGTCCCTAGTTCACCTAGATCAGAGTCATTAGAAAATGAAAACAAAAAACTGAAAACATCAAAAGAAACAATTCGAAAAATGCTTATGTGAATACAAAATTCATCATGCTCCCTTCGAGTTTTTTTTTTCGCTAGGTCCCGATCCATGCCTTCAATGAATATCGATGGACCTTTCTATAAAATGACCATTGGCCTCTGCCATGTGTCCTCTTTGCGCTCTTCGAAGGAATTTTCTCCTTTGCTCTTCTACCGACCCCCACAATGCTCCCACGTGTTTTCACCATGGTCTATTTTAACTGCTTCTCTTCACTTCCTCATCAGGCCCTACCTACGTGCCACATTTCTCTCATTTGCATAAAGCTTTGGTGGGCCTCGCATGTGACATCTATATTAAAAAAATTTCCCATGTGTCATCTCAGAAACTTTCAATGAAGGAAAGGGAAATCGGTCGCAGGTAGCAAAATGTTGCCATGCATCTCTTCAACACATGCTTCTTCAATGCAAGGGATGAAGCGAACAATGGGTTGTGATATGCTGCCATGTGTTCTAACTACCTATCCAAAGATATGGCACTTGTCTGCATAGGACTTTGCTAGGACCACTACCATCATTCACAAGGGATGCACCTGAATGGAGAGCAACCAAATGTTATGGTCCAAACCTTTTTTATTACAATGACTGAGGGAAATCATTACTTCGACATCATTTCTTAGGATTTAGAATCTTTTTGGTTACTGCTTGTCAGGCGGTGGAAGACTCACTATAAATACTACTCTTTGCTTCTGAAGAAGAGTTCAGAGAGTTGGAAGATTGCATGTTACATGTTCTAAGTTCCATAGGTCCAAGAATTACAGGATTTTAGAAAGACAACAGGCCTTTTTATTGTTTAGATTATTACAAGAACTCGCAAACTGTGCCATTGTTCGGCCTCTTTGTTTCTTATGCTATTGATAAAATTTATATCAATTGTGTCATTATTTTTTGAATGGTTTATTTGTTGTACTTCTATAATTTGAATGCAAGTTTGTTGGTTTAGATCATGTCTTTTGACTCTTCTTTCAGTAAATGAGTGAAAATTATTTTGTCATTAAATGAGCTATTCATACTGCAAATTTTAATTTTTGTTGTTCTAGGACATGGTAAATTGATGAGCGGACCCTTAGGTCCTATCCAAAAGATAGGTTTATCATTCCTTTTATCTAAATTATGGCGTATTTCCCTAGTTAGAGCCTTTATTTTTATATCTGCTTCAATTTCCCATTCCAAAACCAATTACAAAAGAAGTCTGCTTCTTTAAAAATCTAGAGGTCACTTAGTTTAGCACAATAAGTCCCCCATAAACTAAGTTTCCCACAAAGGGTTGTTACCTTGCCAATTTTTGGCATCAACAGTTTTTCTTTTTCCTGGCACGCCCAGTGGGACTAAGCTTAAATGAACCTAATTTTAAGAAAGGTGTATGAGTCATCGGCCTGTTACTAGGTCCCAAATAGAAAATAATCCTAGTTCATTAGTACCACCATTAGAGACAGTACAACCTGTGACCTAATTATTCAATGTTTCGCTTCCTCTGCCCTTTCTGCTAGCCATGTTACTTGTTGCTAATAGAAATTATGTGGCATGGGATTTTGAAAGCCCTCTTGCTGCACCAATTGTGCCTGCTACTTGGGCCACTATCTCGACCTCTACTCTAAAATCCATACCTAAATTCATTGGAGATGCCTCAAGAACGCCATCCAAACATCTACAAGATGTTGCAGATGTATGTCTATTGCATGGGGTTACAACCCAAAATGTGGCATTAAGGTTGCTCGCCACCTCTTTTAGGGGCAAGGCACTGGATTGGTACCACATGTTGCCAGAAAATTCTATTAGTACCTGGGATGAGCTCAAGGAACCTTTCTATTAGATATTTTCAAATGAAGGAGACCAATCATTGCTATATTATTAGCTATCGATTATAAAGTGTGCCCCGCACGAAGTGATAGCTGACTTCAATGCCCAATTCCATACAAGCTGGTATAGGATCCAAGTTGATATCCACCTGCTTCCTGATTTGGCATTCATTTTCTACTTGAAGTCCATCAATACTGACATTTCAATGATGATCCAGTCTCTTGGTGGAACCACATTAACAAGTGCATATAACATCACTGTCAACACAGAGAACAATTGAATAGATGTTAGGAAGTTACCACCTTGGCCTTTCATTCCTATATTTCTAGAAATATCAGTTCTTGCTCAAGAGATTGCTTTTTCTAATGCTCTAACTCCTCCTCAATCTATGTACACATGTTCGAGTGTGCCACAGAACGTTACTTCCACATCCGGCTCTTGGAAGGAAGAGATGAGCGAGTTCAAATAAATGTTGCAAACTATTGTTAATGATATAACTGTCATCAAGCGAAACCAATTATCACCCTTGAGGCTGAGCTACTAGAATTATCAAGGTGGGAAACCTTCTTACCAACAAAACCAGTTCCAAGAAGGCACTTGCGCCAATCCGCAAGCGCAAACAACAAATCAAATAGTATTGGTACCTTCTCTGCTATAGAGCGCTAATCTAAGCTCAAGCAGAGAGTTGACTACAAGTCAAAATAATTTTATTGATCACACCAACCCTTGGTGTTTCCCTTGTGGTGATTCACATATGCCCTGAAATTTCCTGCGCGGCAACCTACAAAAAAAAATGGCGGAGCAACATAGCCAAGGCGCAATGTCAGATCCTAGAAACTATGTGTATACATCCTCACAAATGGACAATGTGGTGGTCACCACACAAATGCAGGAGATGTCGTTGGAGCAAGAAGCGGACATCACTCCCGATCACACGCTCTTATTATGGATGGAAGAAGAAGAGGAGGTGTTTTCCAATGACGCATCCACATCTAAAATACTGCAAGTATAATATGACTATAACACTCGCTCGTAGAGGAGATTTACAGGTGAACCAGTCACTCCATAACTAGTCAGTTTGCAACTTGAAAGTGTGTTTGACAAAACACCTAGTACCTCCATAGCGTTGCCGCAATGCCCACTATGAAGGTAAATTGTTATAACAAGAGCTAAGGAGCAGAAACCTTTGAATCCGCCACCATTCAATGTGGTGGAACAATTGAAAAAATCATTCACTAATGTGTCTCTGTGGGATATTCTAGCCATCCTAAAATAGAAGATGCTACTATAGAAGGCTCTCCAGGAAGATGGAAGTGCAACACCAATGGAGCAGTTTCCCAAAGTAAGGGTTGTTGATCAACCATCTTCTACCAAAGTTCTTACAAATAGCACACTAGAAGCCCCTACTGAACTAAGAGATAAGATGAATCCTCAACCCTTCTTCTTAACTCTCATTATAGGGGAGAAATTATTAAACAATGCCATGATTGATTCTGGTGCTAGCACCATAGTTATGCCTAAACAAATAGTTGAAGCTTTAGGAATTAGCTATGAACCCTTAAAAAGAGGAGTAATACACGTTGATGGAAACAGAGTCCAAATCATAGGTGTCATCAAAGACCTCCCCTTGACCCTATTTGCTTGCCCTAGTATCACAGTGCCACAAGAAACTATGATCATAAATGTTTTCCCCATGTTCAGCCTCTGTCTATCCCGAGAATTTACTTCAAAATTGGGTCGATATTTGTCCCTAGATTGGTCGCATTTGATCCTTAGGACCAATCATGAAGTGAAAATGAAGATAGAATATGCAACTTTGCATTCAGAACATGTAGCCAACGAAGCCATGATCAACTTTGAATTCGTGCATACCTCTATCACCAAGCAAGAAATGTATTGCACTGAGCTACTAGAAAATGAAAAAGTGACTAAAGATCGGGATGATCAAGAAGATGTTCTCTTAAGCGAACATATAGATACATATGCTTTCGGTAACTACCATGCTACCAGGCTGGGCACCTATGTCATCTATGATGAAGATCAAGTGCTCCCAAAGGTTATCAAAGAATCCAAAAGTAGTCAAGCCTTAGAACTTGTGGATATTGCACTTTGACAGAGCAAGATGTAAGGTTGACATAGGGGTTGGGATATGTTTAATATCCCCACACAATGAAAAGACACTAAAGTCTTTCCACTTCCATTTCACTTGCTCGAACAATGAAGTTGAATATGAAGGATTGGTGCAAGGTTTAATCCTTGTGGAACAAATGGGAATAAAGCAATTAATGGTGTTCAGAGACTCCAAACTAGTGGTCAATCAATTCCGTAGAATTTCTACAGCCAATAATTTCCACATGTAATCCTATAGACACCAAGTTTTAGACCTAATTGAGGGCTTCAAAGTCTTCAACATTCAGACAATTCCCTAAGAACAAAATATAGATGTGGATCGCATGGCAACAATCAGATCCCAGTTTGATCATGCCTCCAACCTCATTCACAAAAAACACTCGGTACAAGTGATAGTGGACTACTATCCATTCCAGACAATGACCAAAGTTGTCAAGTGTTTAAGAGTGATGAACACATTGCCTCATTCATCCAAGAATTGGGAGAATTTTCCAACCAGCTCCAACTGAAGATGGACGAAGCTTATGAAGGACAAATCATCCAGCTGAAATAGAACAAGCTTCCAAAAGGATTTGTCACTCTCGAAAACCTTTTCAATTGTGATGATGTAAGAAATGAAAAGAGGAAGTTTGTAGCAGACAAAGGTGACTATATGGATCTTTAGGTCAGAGATGGAAGAAAGCTCAAAGTTGGGAAGGATGTCATGCATCATGATAAAGAAAGGCTTATCAACTTTTGTGAAAAATATGGAGTAGTAGCCTAGTTATACGGTGACCTCAAGGGATATGATCCTGATATCATCCAACATACAATAGAGCTAGCGGAAGGTCCAAAGCCTGTTTTACAAAAACAAAGGCTAGTCAATCCCAAGATTGAAGCGCTTATGGCACAAGAATTAACAAAACTAATCCAGTCATAGATTGTCTTCTCGATTAAGCATAGCATTTGGGTATCCAATCTGGTCCCTATCTAAAATAAGAATGGAGATATCCATCTATGTGTAGACATTCAGGACCTAAATAGAGCATCCCTGAAGGATCATTACACACTACTCTCAATGGATTCAATCCTACAAATGGTGGCAGGATTAGAGATTTTTTCCCTATTAGAGGGTTTCTTCGATTACAATTAGGGTATGTGCAGGATCATGATGGGCCAAAAAGTGGCAATATGATGGGAATGTGTAGGATATGTGGTTTAAAAAAAAAAATTACCCAAAATTGATGAAATGAAAAGGGTTTCTAAAGGAGAATCTTAGCTTTCCACCAATATAAATTATGCTTTACTTTGAATTTAATAAATAATTATTATTCATTTTCTATTTGAATTACAACTAAAGTCCTGATTGATAGGCTGATTGGAAAACATCTATAGATTTCAAACGGTATCACATTTTTTGAATCTAAAACATGCATCACATTCTATGCTTCACATACTATAGGATTAAAAAAATAAAAATTGAATTTCATGAAGTTTTGACCAAGTTAAGGTGATCAGACATATGATTTTTTATATTTTTTAAAAGTTGTAATAAAGAATTCATAATTCATTATTTACTTGGAAAAAGATTACAAAAAAATATGCCTCACATTGGGACATGAGTCCTCTACTTATATCTAAAATATTATTAAAAAAATATTCTCATTTTATTGTGGTTAGGATGGTTAGATAGACACCTACTTATTTTTTACCTAATATTTAAGTACTAGTGCATTGAAATTTCAAATTTTCACCAAATATTTTTGTTTTAAAAATAAACCTAGTAGTTTAGAAACTACATTCAATTTTCTAAAAATTCTATTCTTACATATTTTTGAAATAATATAGATAACTTATTCAAATTTTTACATCAAGTTACCTAACTCTAATTTTTTTGATTTTTTTGCCACTTAAGGGGCTATTTTTTCCATGATGATCCTACACATACCCATCAGATCTGGGTCAAAGAGGAGGATCAACATAAGACAATGTTCACTACCAAGTGGGGAATGTTCGCATAGGCTAAGATTTCATTTGGACTCTCAAATGTAGGAGCTACCTTCCAGTGGGTAATGGATATCTCTTTCAGTGAACTAATCAATGAGATTATCCTAATCTATTTGGATGATTTGACGGTGTTCTCCAAGTCCAAGGATGATCATTTTGATCATCTTGAGATGGTGTTCAATAAATTTCAAGAGTTTGGGATATCCCTGAACGCAAAAAAATGTGTCTTCAGAGTACCTCAAGGCAAACTACGGGGGCACATAGTGTCTAAAGAAGGAATTTCAATTGATCCCAAGCAAGTGAAATAAATCAAAGAGCTTCACCTTTCGGTTAATAAGCAAGGCAATCAGTCCTTCTTGGGGAAGGTAAATTTTGTTAGCAAATTTATTTTTGATTTTGCAGGAATAATTAGACCAATTACCCTAATGCTGAAAAAGGATCAAACATTTAAATGGACAAAAGAAGTGAGAGAAGCCTTTGAGAAATTCAAGGATGTTATATCTTCCACTCCTATTCTCGTCAACCCAGACTTATCAAAGGACTTCATAATGTATGTATTCTATAGCAAGTCAAGCATTGCTATTGTCTTAACTTAGAAAGAAGATGAGGGTAAGGGAGAAAATATGATAGCATTTCACTCCTGGACCCTAAAGGAATATGAAACAAACCAAAACTTTGTAGAGAGGCAGGCATTTGCAATAGTTAAGGGACTCAAGAAGTTTCGACACCTAATCTCTTACAATAAGGTGATTGTCTACGTTTCACATTCTAGTGTGCGTGAATACATCATGGAAGGAGAAATCACTGAGAAAAGAGCCAATTGGATCACCAAGACCCTCAAGTACGACATTGAAGTTAAGCCTACAAAGATTTTTTGGGAAGAGGACTATGCAAAGATCTTGCGCACCATGAAGAAATGGCCACTGAAGAAGAGAAGTCAGAACTAGTCCTAACAAGCAAGTTGGAGTCTGAAGGTTGTTGGCTAGCAAACAAAGTAAGGTTTATGCACATAGGGAAATATCCGCTAGGCCTTCCTTCTCAAAAGAGGAGATTCTACTGGCTGCAAAATAGTGGATTCGCGCTCATTGAAGGGATCATTTTCAAAAGAAATTTTAACGATGTTCTATTGCAATGTGCTACCACAAAGCAAGCAAAAAGGATCCTCGACACTTACCACAATAGTCCCATGGGCGAGCATTTCTCCACAAAGAACACTGCCATCAAAATCATGTGTGTAGGGTATTTTTGGTCAACACTATTTCATGATTCCTACTCCTTGGTAAAGTATTGCAAGGAATGTTAGTTCTTTGCTAGAAGAAGAAATATTTATGCAATGCTTCTCAATCTAATAGTGGCTGATGAGCCATTTGCACAATGGGGTTTGGACTTCATCAAAATGATCAACCCAACCTCTAGTGTAGGACACAAATAGATCTTAATGGCCACAAATTACTTCATGAGATGGACTGAAGTCGTGCCACTAAAGAATGTGACAGGGGCAGAGATAGTGGATTTCCTAGAGGAACTAGTGATGAAATTTGGCCCACCCAAAACTATCATCTTTGACAATGCTAAAGCTTTCCTAGGCTCCACGGTAAGTCAATTCGCACTTACACATGGCATATTCCTTAAGACATCAAATTACTACTTGTAGGGGAACGACTTAGCCAAGTCAACAAACAAGAATCTGGTCTGACTCCTCAAAAGATTTAGGTCAGAATATCAAAGGGAGTGGCACAAAAACCTCCAAGCAGCACTCTAGGCAGACCACATAACTCCAAAGCAAGTCCTCAAGACTTCACTATATGAGCTAGTTTATGGAAAAGAGGCGTTATTTCCTATCTCTATGGAGATTAAGGTGCTCCAATTGTTGAAATCTCTCGAAGTGGAAAAAAATGGTGCAGTGGAGGTGTGGTTAGCTGAGTTGCTAGAAGTACAAGAAAAAAGGGAATAGTCCCTAACAACCATGACTAACTACTAACAAGTGGTTAAAAGGTGGTTTGACAAGAAAGTGTCTGACCAAGGTCTAAAGTGCAGAGACTTAGTGCTAAAATTTAATGAAAGGGCTATGAAGTCGGGTCAGTGCGGAAAGTTTGATAGCCTTTGGGAAGGCACATTTAGGATAATTCAATGCAAAGAACATAATGCATATGAGTTAGAAACTATGGAGAAAGAAGCACTGGGAATTCTAGTCAACAAAATTCACCTGAAATTATTCAATTAAGCTTGCTTACCTTACCCATGTAAATATGTTTATAATTCTTTTCCCTTCTTTCCTTTTTATTTTGTTGGGGGGTCTTTTTATTTATTTTATGGTTCGAGGCGAAAAAGAAAAAGTGACCCATTATTGTAGAGAGTGAGGGAAATAAACTCATAGTTCAATAGAATATAAAAAGTAAACACCCACATGCAAAATTGATACATACATTCTAAAAAAAGAAAAGATGACCTAGTTGCAAAATCCAAAAGAAGACAACAAGATGATTATATAAAGATAGATTTTCATTATATATTCTTTTTTATTTACATTTTCAAAATGAATCAAAGGCCACGCTTCCAAAAGTATATAATTTATTCTGCTTCTTTTATATATTTTATGAAAAGCCTTTTTTAGGCATGTATACAAAAAACAAACTAATTACTATGAAATTTTTAGAAATCAAAAGGAAAAAACATGAGTCTTTAGTTCACAGCATGGGCAGCAACAACGGATTCATTAATGGAAGCATCCATAATATCCTCATCCATAGGGGCATTATTAGCAGCAAAAAAATCATCCAAAGGAGTAAAAGCAGGTGGAGGGAACACTAGGTTCCTGAAGTCCATACATACCAGTCAATGTCATACAATGACACCACGTTGTATATATGGAACAGGAAGTGGCAGGCTTGAGTTACCCTCTAGTGGTGCTCATCTTGCTACTGCAGGTGAAAACCACTCAAAAATGGCAGCCACGATACAACCGTGTCCTCTTCTATGAACCTCTGAAGGTCGCTCACAGTCGTAATTCCCCGAACATGTGCAATGACCTCCCTAAGGCCGTTTAGGTACTTCTTGGGGAAATCTTCCTTTACTAGACACAAAATCAATGGCTTAGGAACTCCTATATCCAGTATGGAGGCAACAAAATGTGAGCACACATTAGTGTTAACTCTATATTTGTCCTCATACTCAAGGAAGTCCCATCCCAAGACCTATTTTATGACTATGATTAACAGCGAGTGCTTGTTCTTTGTCATCCTTTTTAAGTGCCTGGTAGAAATCTCACCTAAGAAAGTAGTCTAAGACTTATGTGAAAACAGCCTAATTGGGGTGTTCATCCTATAAGAATCTCTATGAATACCTTAAAACTACCCCTACAAAGCACCTAGTCTAGCCTATGAGAACATTGTGCAACTGCTAATGCTAAACTACTAAACCAATTACCTAATACCAATTATGCTCAAATCACTATGTGTGATTTCACTACTACTTAGATGCCTATTTATAGAAAAAGTGAGGAAATGTGTGGTAATCTGCTTACCATAAATGTGATTTTAATCAAGTACCAACTTGAAAGTTGTGTGCAAGCTTTCTTGAATTTTCCACCCAATTGTGTCTGCTGAGTACGGCTTGCTACGTGCAAAACTAATAAGGGCTAATTAGTTAGCCTAAGTTGGTGGCAGTGATCGGCAGTGTTATGCATAGCCAAAGACTGAGGTTTCATTCTCCAGGTGTTTTTCTTTTCCCAAGGTAGAGCTCATATCTTCTCGAATGTTCATCACATATTTGGTTTAATCATTCCTTTTGGGATATTAATTGCTAACGCATATGAATGTTTAAGCTACTAGCAAGGCATCAACTCAAGTTTCAAGAAAATTGTGTTGTACAATACAGTTGCTAATTATATTTATGAATTCTTGTCAAATCAAAATGGTAAGTAATTCATCTTGCACAATCCAAAGGGTTGGTAGTACATGCTGAATTAAATGCAAAAAGGTAACTCTCATCTACCACCTTGAGAGAAAATAGCTAAGTATTTCATGCGAAATCTTTAGGCACTTAAAAGGTCTTTTCAAATATGTTTCCTAGAGAAAAAAATTTTCTAATGCACAGCTAGAGCTGAAGTAAAGTTGCAAAAAAATTCAAGCTAAAGAAAAAAGCTTCCCACAAATCAAAAATGGCAGAAAGTTCGAACCAAGAAGCTAGGCAAGTCGCGATGCAAAGCTATGCGAGAAGCACTAGCCATCAATGTCTTTAATAATATTTCTTATGCTACACCGGGTATTCCTGACAAGCCAAGGTGGGAAAACACAAAGGAACTGGACAAGCCCAAAAACTATAGAGACCAAAGCTTAATTCAAGAAGATTCAGATAACATTCATGATCCCTTTCTTGCAAAGAACCCTAAAGGATTTAGGGAAGTGGCCTGTGAAAGAATGAAGGTGTCCAAAAGGGAAATGTGGACTGTAGAAAAAGTATGGTTCAACGGGCTTCCTCAATATATGGTCCCATCTATGCACTACTGCCTAGAATTGGTTGATGTGGCCATTAAGCATTTTAACCCAAATATGACCACTATTGAGGGCTAGACTTTGTCAGTTAACATCAGCCGAGCTGCCATCTGGAATATGTTATGTATTCTAGATCCTATGCAAAGAGGGATGAAAGTGGAGACATTCACTCCTAAAAAGGGGGATCATATATGGAGCACTAGGAATAAGGATTTGGAATTTTATAACAAAGAAACCCAAAGGATTGAAGTAGAACATGGGAAGCCACCAAGAATTCTTGCACAACATGGCGGTTTCAAGGAAGACCTGCAAGATGACTTTTCAATAATGGCATTTTTTTTGGTCTGGACACCGACCAGCAGGTGCACACTTTTCAATTGGGCCTGGCTTTCCAATTTCATAGGCGACAATATTACTTTTGGTATGATTAATTAGAATTCCTCTCAAAGAAAATGATAGAGAAAATTAACAAGTACCAAGTTGAATCGAAGTTCAGATTTCTCTCCTATTTTTCTCATATATTCTTACATCAAACCCTTGATTTCTTTGATAAGCGGGTGAAGTTGTCTATCTTTGACGAAAGGAATAGGAAAAAAATAGTTTATGTCTAGACCCCTCTCCTCTCTTCTACTTTTTATTATTACGCATTTTTGGATTATTTCTTGACTCTAATTTTGCAAGATTTGCAAGGAGAGGAGGGTATTAATTGGCTCACCTTCACTTAGAAAGAGTATATGCAGAATTTCACCCCCAAATGTGATTTTTTTTTTAGAGTGGATTTTACATTCATCTGAATGTAAAGCTTTATAGAGGAACCATTTCACCTTCCAATATGTGTTACAAATTGAATGCTATCCCTTGAGTTGTTTTTGGCAAGCGTGTGTTATTGATATTACCTTTTGCAACGGTAAAAGGGTCAAGAGAAATGGATTCTTCGCCTAACTGCAAAGCTTCAAAAAATTGGCCATGAAAAAGAAGTAGTGACACCCACTATTGTAGGATAAGCTGGCTCATTTAGAGTTAGTAATGATCTGCGACAAATGGGATCACAACCCTTTCAATCATTTATCATATGAGCATCTCAAGGTAACTCACATCCCTTGACCTTACTGGGAAATGAGACATAGCCTGCTGGAGGATGAAGATGAATTGTTGGTTGACATGATTCATATTCCCACGAAAGACAACAGGCCACCATGGAATAGGTTCTATTTCATTGTGGTGAATTATGATGAGAACTATAAAATAGGGAAGGCCTTGTTCAATAAGTTGAGAAAAGAGGAAGAGTGGAGTGTAGAAAAAATTAGAGCCTTCTGGGTATATCACCAAGAAAATAAATGGTTTGATGCACCTTATGAAAGTGTACTAGATGATGAATAGTTTAACAATCTTTGGAATGATGAGCACCCTACTTCTGACTCAAGAGCTAGTGGAGGCGATGACCCCGATGATGAGAAGAGCAGGAAGAAGAGGAAGATGAGACATTAGCATCCTCTGCCTAGCAAAGGAGGAAGTCTATAGGATTGTCAGCAGGATTGTCAACCTATGTTGCTTCAAATGTGTGACTAAATATGTCACAAGCCTCGCAGACACTCACCTGGTCCTCGAAAACAAGAGTTCACTAGCAACAATAGTCAAAGACTATAGAAGTGGGGACACTGCTCCCACTAAACGACAATGCACAGAAGCTACCATAGGCCATGTGCTCATAGCTAGCCAGGAGCTCAAAGTAAGTAAGGAGCTATCAACGAGCAAACCAACACTATCATCTAGTCAACATGTAATATTTGCTTCCACTTTTCTTACTTCCCAATCTTTGGTATCCTCTTCCATTTCTGCAACACCCCTTACAACAAGTGTCAACCCTACTTTCTCTATCCCTACCACAATGTTTGTGAGGAGGTTTCTCCCAATTCTCATAGACTGGGCCATCTATCTTCACACCTCTGCAAAACTTAATGCCAGTCGTCGCTGCTCAATCTCTCATTTTCCCTCTTTTTGAAGGCTCGACCACCATTGGCACCCCTATTTCCTCTACTACCTTGAGTCCAACCTAGTATTCCCAGCAAATGAACTTTATTATGACCACCTCATCACCATAGCAACTGATGAGCCCTTCCGTTGGTATGCAAACTAAACTATGGAAGGTTCTCTTCTTCTCCTCGAAAACTGCCAATCTCCCACCAAAGAAAACATAGGGGCCTGCCACACTTGTATTCCCTTTTTCCCTACCTCTTGGTGCACTTATTATTGGAAGAATAGTTTAGTTTCCATTTGAATTCATATCCTAGGGAGAATCCACAAAGCAAATGAGAGCCCTTAGGATCCAAAAGCGAAAAGCAAAGGATGATAGAAAGGAGGCAGAGTCTAAGGTGCATATAGTTTACAATGAAGCACAAAAAATGATAAATTTTTCCACCATGTACCTGAATGTTGTCAAACCAGAAGGCGATATGCTATCGAATTTTTATGACATGTATGCCATGGAGCTTGATCTAGTCATGGCCTGGCCACAAGACAAGGTAGAACTCATGGAGGAAACACGACGAGTGGTGACTATTGACTTCCTCAAGTCTGGTTGTCAATTGAAGAAAAAAGGAGGAAGAACTAAAGCTTGCCAAGGAAAAGGTCAATTTCCTGGAAACGAAGGAGAAATCACTGGAAGTAGAAGTTGCACACTTATCAGAGAAAGCACTGAAAAAAGAGTTGGAGTGAAGAAAAATACAAGAACTCGAGAAGTCCCAATTTATTGGCCCCACACTGATCAATGAGTTGTGGGCAAAGAATCGGGAATTTCAAAGCCAATTGGCTCTAAAGGAGAAGAATCTGTGACAAAAGGATGAAGATTTGGCAACTCAAGACACTCAATATGAGCAAAAATTAGAACAACAGAAGGCATATTTTTAGGCCCAAAAGACCCAACTAGAAAAAGAGCTCCAAGAGATGAAATCTTCTCAAGACACAAGGTTGGAAAACCATGCACGGGCCGAAGAGAACTAGCTTAAAGAGCTAAGTAGCCATGGGGAACAACTTGCATCCATAAAAAAGAGAAATACGAAATTAACAGAGGTTATTGGCTCAAAGGATGTGCAGATCACCCTTTTGAAGAGTGCTTCCTAGGCCCCTGCTATGCAGTTGGACCTTGTCCCAATAGTTCAACAATTATGCAATGCATACTAGGAAAAGGTTAAGACTTTCTTCCTAACACTGCAGCCAATGCTTTGATCGGGTGACAAAATTGAGCCAAGAGGTTCACGGAATTGAGCTAGGAGGTTCACGGAATGATCAATAATTTCCCAAGGTTCATCACAGAAAGGATCCCTGAGGCAAAGAGTTTGCTAGGAAAGCTATACATGGTCTCTGATGAAGACTTGGCAGAGGAAGGGATCAAGGATTGGGAAGTTATTTCCTAGACGACAAACAAGTTCATCAATTGCCACATGTCCTTCCTGTGAACTAATGCATGTGCAACTACTTTAAACAAGACCATGGATGGCATGCAGGAACATTTCTCCTGACTAGTTGAATTGTGCCTGCCCTCCCCATTTCTTAGAGATGGGTCAATCGCCATAGGAGAGAAAATTTCCCAAAGGATTGAAGAAAAGGAGCAAGACCTAGCAACTTTCTAGGATTTCAGCCAACCTCCTACCACATCAGACATTGAAGGTGTCATTCATCCTTTTTTACAGCTACTTTTCCATTGCGAGGCAAGGGTTGACTTACTTGAGGTGTTGCCTTATAAAGAAATGCTTGACCTAAAGGGAGAACAAGAGAATTTGCGCAACTTATCTAGACCATCTAAAGAATACTAGCCACCCTTCCAGACAACCCTTTCCAAACTTTAATTCTATCACCCAATGGATGGTGCTCTGGTCTACGCACCAAAGAAATTTTTGGGTTCCTTGTTCCTCAAGAAAAATGCCCCTAATAGTCACTAGAAGATGTGAATACAAAATTCATCATGCTCCCTTTTTGTTTTCTTTTCTAGGTCTCGATCCATGCCTTTAATGAATATTGATGGCCCATTTTGTAAAATGACCATGGGCCTCCGCCACGTGTTTTCTCTACACTCTCCGAAGGAATTTTCTCCTTTTCTCTTCTACCGACCCCCATAATTCTCCCACGTGTCTTCACCACGAGCTATTTTAACTGCTTCTCTTCACTTCCTCTTTGGGACCTACCCGTGTGCCACAATTCTCTCATTTTCATAAAGATTTGGCAAGCCCTGTAGGTGGCATGTATATTAAACATTTCTTCTATGTGTGATCTCAATGCAACCTTTCAATGAAGGAAAGCAAAATCGGCCGCGGGTAGCAAAATGTTTCCAAGCATCTCTTCAGTGCATGCTTCTTCAATGCAAGGGATGAAGCGAACAATGGGTTGTGATATGTTGCCATGTGTTCTAACTACCTATCCAAATAGGTGACACTTATTTGCATGGGACTTTGTTGGGACCACTACCATCATTCGTAGGGGATGCACCTGAATGGAGAGTAACCAGACGCTATGGCTTGAACCTTTTTTGTTACAACGGCTAAGGGAAATAATTGCTTTCACATCATTGATCAGGATTCAAAATATTTTTGGTTACTACTCCCTAGGTTGTGGAAGGCTCACTATAAATACTACTCTTTGCTTCTGAAGAAGAGTTCAGAGAGTTGGAAGATTACATGTTACATTTTCTGAGTTTTGCAGGTCCAAGAATTACAGGATTTTAGAAAGACATTAGGCCTTTTTATTGTTTAGATTATTGCAAGAACTCATAGACTATGCCATTGTTCAGCCTCTCTATTTCTTATCCTATTGATAAACTTTATGTTGTTCCATTATTGTTTGAATGGTTTATTTTCCATACTTCTATAATTTGAATGTAAGTTTGGTAGTTTAGATTGTGTCCTTTAACTCTTGTTTTAGTAAATGAGTGTGAAAATTATTTTATGTCATTGAATGATTTGTTCATGTTATAATCTTTAATTTTTGTTATTCTAGGATATGGTAAATTGTTGAGCAGGCCCTTAGGCCTTATCCAAAAGATAGGTTTATCTTGCCTTTTATCCAAATTGTGGCATATCACCCTAGTTAGATCCTTTATTTTTCTATTTTATTTTGTTTCTCATTCCAAAACCAATTACAAAAGAAGTTGGCTTCTTTAAAAATCTAGAGGTCACTCAGTTTTGCGCAATAAGTCCCCCATAAACCGAGTTTCCCACAAAGGGTTGTTACCTTGCCAATTTTTGGCATCAACAACTTAAATATATAGAAAAATCATATCATCTAATCATTTTAGTAGCGATGACTTGGACATGTTAGATGAAGCCCTTGAGGACTTCCTCTCACTAAAATCATCCACTAAGGCTTGTCATGAAAAACCCAAACCAAGCAAAGTTAACTTACCCCTCAAGCCTTTTAGTAGTGATGACTTTGGTATGTTATATGAAGTCCTTAAGGACTTCATTTCACAAAGTCCATCCACTAAGGCTTGTTGGGTATGTGCAGGATCATCATGGAAAAAATAGGCCCTTAAGTGACAAAAAATTCAAAAAAATCAGAGTTAGGCAACTTTCAACGAAAAAATTTAAATAATTTATCTATATTATTTCAAAAATATGTAAGAATAGAATCTGTAGCAAATTGAATGTAGTTTCTAAAGTACTAGGTTTGTTTAAAAAGAAAAATCTATTTGGTGAAAATTTGAAATTTCAATGTAGTAGTACTTAAATTTCAAGGAAAAAATAAGAAGTAGGTGTCTGTCTGACCACCCTAACCACAATAAAATGATAATATTTTTTATAATATTTTATACATAAGTAGAGGACTCATGTCAGATGTGATGCATTTTTTTTTTTGTAATTTTTTCCAAGTAAATAATTAATTATGAATTTTTTATTACAAATTTTAAAAATATAAAAACTTGTATGTCGAGACCACCTTAAGTTGGTCAAAACTTTATGAAATTCAAATTTTCTTTTTTTAATCCTATATTATGTGAAGCATAGAATGTAATGCATGTTTTGGATTGAAAAAATGTGATATTGTTTGAAAGCTATAGATGTTTTTCAATTAGCCTATCAATCAGGACTTTAGTCGTAATTCAAATAGAAAATGAATAATAATTACTTATTAAATTCAAAGTAAGGCATACTTTATATTGGTGGAAATTTGAGAATCTCCTTTAGAAACCCTTTTTTTTCATCAATTTTTGGTTAAAAAAAATTCTTCAGCCACATACCCATCATATTGCCACTTTTTGGCCCATGATGATCCTGCACATACCATGTTATGAGAAACCAAAAAATCAAGAAATTAACATGATCCAACCTCAACTCATCCTTTATCGACCTTCACATAAGCGACAACCTAAAGACAAGCCCAAGTTTACCCTTTATCCACCCAAGACTAATGTATTGAAACAAACAGGTCATACTATCATTTCTCATACATATAACACTAGAAATGATCTGCAACCACAACAACCAACCTTGACACCTTTACCTTTACCTAATCCAATTTTTCCTAGTGCCCCTCATCTAACTTCACATAGTGGAAAGGAGTATAATCTTGTCGAATAACATAAGAATACTCCTGCAAACATATCCTTATGGGACTTAATTCAGAATTCACCAAACTATCACAATATGCTTCAAAAAACCTTGCAAAAAATAGTGGTTCCTCCTGGCACAAATGCAAATGATGTGGAATCTCTCATATAAGGAATAAATATAGTTAATGTAGACATAACATTTCACCAACATGAGTTGCCCCCTTTGGCATTGCAACAAAAAAAATGAGTCCTTTATGATAATTACTCAATTTAATTGAATAGGCATAAAAAGGACCATGGTTGATGATGGATCAACCCTTAATGTGTGCAGTGTGAAACTCTTAGATAATTTGTGAGCAAACAGAGTAATGATGCAACCTGACTCTTTATCACTTAGAGGATTCACCAACGTAGGAAGGAAACTACTCGGTATGATTACTTTACCTATTACAGTCAAAATGGTCACCTTACAAACTCCTATTCACGTCATTCCTCATGATATTTCATACAATATTCTTTTGGGAAGACTATGGATTCATGAGATGCCTGTGGTACCTTCAACTCTTCATCGTATTATGAAATATGTCTATGACAACAAGGTATACCAAGTTGAAATGGACACCAATACCGAAAGTTGCTTATAGTTTTTTAAAAGGAACATCAAGACCTTTGAGTATATTAATTCTAACATCCAACATAGAACATTTACAAGAAGACAAGCAAGAAATGGAAACAGTGTCAAAATTATTAGATGATGATTGGAGTTCTTTGGAGTTTACACCCTCATTCATGGGAGACAAGAAAAGAAGATGAAAAGAAAAAAAAACCAATGGTCATGTCAACTCAAAACCTATAAGAACACTCACACACATCTACCTCATCTACTCTTGAAGAGGATACAAGTTATACAACAAATTTTGATGAGATGGACTATCAACAACCACCAAACCCAAAAGAAATGGAAAAAATTTATGGGAGAGGTTATGAAATTGTGAAGCAATTGGGTTACAACTATAAATCATGTGGAAAGAAAGAACAAGGAATTCAGGTTCTCATAGAGCCTAACACACAAGAAATAAAAACTAGTTTGGGATATTGTCTTTGTAAAGCAACAAAGAAAGCATCATTAAACATCAATACTATCATGTGCAAGCCAAAAATCAACCTCACTATGAAGCATCCTGAATTTCTTGACATGGATTTACCACCATCTTGGGAGTGCTTTGAAGATGATGAAGCCTTGAAACAAATTCTAGGAGTTTATGATACACTATCTACTCCTCCCAAGACAAAGGTTGTATGTTCTATGATCAGTACCAAGTAAAAAGATGTTGAAAGTGAAAATAATGAAAATGACATAAGTGCAGAATAATACAATCTTCAGTTTCAAGGTCGAATGCACTTCCTTTAGGGGATACAATTGATATACCAATGGATATAACTGATATAGATAAAGTCATTAAGATAGGGAAGTGTCTTGATGCTGAAGAATAAGAGGATACTGCAACCTTGCTCCATGAATTTCCCGAACACTTTGCTTGGAAATATTCAAACATGCCAAGAATCAATCCAAAGATAGTGACACACAACATTGTCCTTGTTGAAAATCCCAAGCCTGTTTGAGAAAAAATATGAAATATGAATCCTAAAATAGCTTTGATTTTTAAAGGTGAACTTGAAAAACTCCTTGACGCTGGTTTCATAAGACCTATAGATTATTCTCCATGGATCTCAAACATTGTTGCAGTTGCAAAGCGTCACAATCATATTAGGATGTCTATGGATTTTTTGTGATCTGAATAAAGCATCTCTCAAAGATTACTTTCCCCTTCCTAATATAGATATGATAGAATATTTTATTTCCAAACATGCTTTGTTGTCATTCATGGATGGATTTTCTAGATATAATCAAATTTTCATCAACCCTCAAGGTTAGTACAAAACAACATTCACAACTGTTTGGGGAATATTTTGTTGGATTATGATGCCTTTTGGATTAAAGAATGTAGAAATAGCATATCAACGAGCTATGAAACTAATATTTCATGATTATATTCATAAAATTTTGGAATATTGCATTGATGACATTATAGCCAAATCATTAACAAGACAAGACAATGTGAATTTCCTTCGGAAAATATTTGAGGAGATGCAAAAATACATGAGATTGAATCCAAAGAAAATGTGTCTTTGGTGTAGAGAGTGGAATTTTTTTAAGGTTTATCATATCTCATAGAGGAATTGAGGTGGATACAAAGAAGATTAATGCTATTATCAACATGCCACCTCCTAAAAACATTTCTCAATTACGCACATTAAAAGGAAGAATTCAAGCCATCTATCATTTTGTCGCATCTTTAGTTGATCGAACATTACCATTTACAAATCTCCTTAGAAAGGATCTTCACTTTGATTAGAATGACGATTGTAAATAGGCTTTTGAGAGTTTGAAGGAATACCTTGAAACTCCACCTATTTTACAACCTGTTATTAAAATTAAACCGTTCATACTTTATACAGTCGCATCATCCCATGCTCTCACAACATTCTTGGCTCAACAAGACAAAAATGGTAAAGAGCATCTAGTCTATTACATTAGTCAAAGCATGATAGGTTATGAAAAATGATACACAACAATTTAAAAACAATGTTTGGCCCTTGTATTCACTATAAGTAAATTGTGACATTATTTGTTGAATGCAGAAATATAAGTGATGAAAAAATTCAACCCTCTCAAACATATTTTCAATAAAACCGATTTATCAGGTGTCTAGCCAATGGGTGGTGTTGTTGATTGAGTTTGACCTAAATTTTGTTTTACAAAAATAAATTAAGGGTCAAGCCTTGACCGACCAATTGGTTGATGCTCCCTCACCTTTTGCATTAAACCTAGTAACGACTCTTTCCCCAATGATAATGTGTTGACAATCAAAACTAATACATGGGAGTTATACTTTGATGGATCTAAGTGTAGAATAGGCTTCAGTGATGGTGTTATACTCATTCCACCTATAGGAAAGCCTATTCCCTTTACATATTGATTAAAATTTCTATGTACAAACAACACTATTGAATATGAAGCATTGATCACTAAGCTATGTGCTTCTTTAATCTTGGGTGTGAGAGGAATTAAGATCTTTGGTGATTTGAAATTAGTAATCAAAAAAATAAATGATACATATCAACCAAAGCATGAAAAGTTATCAAAATATAAGGATCTCACGATGAAATTACTAGAAAGTTTTGAATCATTCACCATTGACAATATCCCACGAAAAGATAATTTACATGCAAATGCAATGGCAAGTGAAGCTTCTCTTATATCACCTGTAGCTCCTTTGAAATATTTTACATTTATTGTTCACCTAATCATGAAATCATCAATGAATGAAAAAATTGAAGAATTATTCGAAACAACCAAGGAAGACTCATGTGAATGGTACGATACAATATTCAACTATTTGAAAGATGGTACTGTTCTCGAGCCTACAATAAAGAATGTTCACTCAGCATCACTTACAAAAATTAGCAACCAAGTACATCATCCTTGCTGACCTATTATATAGAAGATCCTTTAACGACATGTTCCTTTGATTTCTTAATGAATCTAAAATCCGCATAGCACTTGAAGAAGAACATGTAGGTGCCTATGGAAGTCATTTTGGAGGGAGCTCCTTAGTGCAAAAGCTCATTCATAAAAGATATTACTAGAGACATATGGAAAATAATTTCTTTGTGTACATGTTAAGAGATGTCACAAATGTTAGGAATATAGCAATTTGATTCATGCTCTTGCTTCTAAGCTTCGTGCCCAAATTCATATTTCTTCATTCTTAGTTTGGGGATTGGATCTAATTGGAAAAATATCACCACCTCCATCCGCTAGACATACATTTATAATCACAACCACCTCCATCCTCTTCAATCCACAACTATTGATGTAATATGTCATCTCATATTGGAACACATTATTCCTTTATTTGGAATTCCTTCCGTGATAATTTTGGATAACAAAACACCATTCAAGAACAATGATGTCAAGAAATTCCTTGATACATTTAATAACCAACATTCCTTTTGAACACCTTACTACCCACAATCTAATAGACAATCTGAAGCAACTAATAAGACCCTCAAACAAATTCTCAAAAAAATAATAAATAAATATAACAAGGATTGGAATACGCAACTCACGTATGTGTTATGGGCCTACCATACTAGCATTAGAACATCAACTAGAACAACTCCTTATACCTTGTATATGGTACTGAGGGAATTATTCCCTTAGAGTTAGAAATACCCACATTGCAGATTGCTCTTCAAGAACTCATCAATGACGATACTTACAAACAACAATGATTACATCATCTTGAAATGCTCGATGAATAATGCATTAATGCTCTTGAGAACCTCCAAGCTTATGTTAAGAAATTACAGTGTAATTATAGTGATCATGTCATCCCTCATGTATTGAATAAAGGTGACTTAGTCATGTATGAAAATCAACAAAACGTTAATGCCAACCCAACTAAAAAAGGAAAATCCAATCCTAATTTGTTAGGACCCTAAATAATTAATGAAAGCTATGTGTTTGGTGCATACACATTAACAGAAATGGATGGCACACCTCTCAATGACCCTATTAATGCCACTCATCTACACTTGTATTATGTCTAATCCCCTTGAATAGTATGAATGATATAGTAGTGTTGATAAAGTTATTGGATTCCATGATAGGAGCTTTCACATTGCTTTGTTCTTGAAAATCAGTCACTTGTGTGTCTCAAACACTAAAGTGGTTATTTAATTCATTTTAAATAACTACTTTAGCTTTCATACTATTCAAGCTTATCTTATGTGTTATGTTAGATTAGATACTTATATGCATTTAATGTTCTTTAGTTAGATGATAGGTGCATTTAATTTAGCATATGTAAGAGAGGGGGACCAACCACATCAAGGCCCGAGGTCACAGAGAGCCAAGAGTGAAAGTTTTCCCTAACTTACCTCACTCTAAAGGGGTGTTTGAAATAAGGGATAAGAATGATGAGGAGTATAAAGTCCTTTGCTCACTCTGTAGACCCAAACCTTAGTTTGGGCTAGGCGAGCTGGCTTTTTGGAGTCAGTTTTGTGCCTCAGAAAACTCTCTGTCTGAGGACAACAGCGTAGTTTTGGGATGTCATCGCGGTGCATTGGCCTCTCTCAGGCATGCTAGTTTTTGTAAGGCCAGAAAATAATGAACAAAGTAAAACTTCCACAAATACCTACTAACAGCCTAGCTAGTTCAATCTAGATGATAAAAATAGAATGAGAAAGTATGCAAAATAGATATTGAAATGATAAAGTAAATAGACAAGAACTAGGGTGACAAAGAAAATCTCACAAAAGCACTTGTTCACTAGTTAGCTGCAAATGCACGTCCACCTACACATAAGGTAGAGCATAAATTTTTTGGGGTTGTATAGGCCCACATACCTACAAGGAAGGTGTCCTCCAATATCTTTCACATGAAGGAAACCAAGAAAAAGTGCCTTAGAGACCTACAGACTTGCAAAGAAGGTGTCCTCCAAGATCTCTCACATGAAGGAAACCCTTGAAAGCACCTTATAGACCCACATACATACAAGGATGGTGTTCTCCAAGATCTCTCACATGAAGGAGACCCAGAAAAAAACCCTACTAGCCCACAAACCTATAGGGGAGCGACCCCCAAGATCTCTCGCATGGAGGAAGCTCAGAAGAAGTGCCCTATAGGCTAACAGACCTGCAAAGAGGTATTCCCCAAGATCTCTCACATGGAGGAAACCCAATGAAGGGAGGCTCCATAGAGCCAGAAAGCAACTATATAGGCACACCTACAAAGTGACATGTTTACCCACAGTTAGAACATATCTGAAAGTGGCGATGTAGGAAAGTAAGCGGATAGTCATGAATGCAAACCATCAATAGATTGGAAAGCTTTCAAAGGGGTCCCCCAGGAACCTAGTGTGAAGAAAGAGGTATACTCAAAGGACATTCTATTTGAAAGTGCGAAACAAATGTATTTTTCTCAAATTGATTCATCATCAAAGAGTCCTTTCGAAGATGTTCATTTCATCAAGGAATTTGAAAGGAAGAAAATGCCCCCCAGTGAGGGGAATGTTGAAGTTTCTCTCACCTCAAAGGAAAGGTCTCCAAATCTTTCTTTACAAACCCATGATGAAGGAAACGCATTGCGTTATTCTTTCAAGTCGAGAATGTGAATCTTTGAAAAAAGTTTGCAAATATTCTCAAGAAAATATTTGTTGGTAATGAATGCATTTTTTGAAAATCAAAGTGTTAGAGAAATGGTGTTGTCACACATGAAAGGGAAAAATCAAGCACAAAAGAGACAAAGCCATCATGAACAAAGGGCACATGGGTAATCTGATATGGGGTCAAAGTTGCTCATAAATATATATATGTAAGTATAATAATAGTATATAAAATGAACTATCATCAACCTACTACTATATCATACCATGTGAAGAATGCACAAGAAGACAAAGTAGAATAAAAAATTAGGTCAACATGGAAGGGAAGACTAAATTCCCCTAATGCTTTACATCGTCCCCAATTTTTTTGAAAGTAAATCACAAACATTATGATGATACAAATAGAAGAAGTTTTATGAAAAAAACCCACTCCTATATCCAAGCAACAACAAGGGTGACAAGGGTCATCTAGGAACACATAGCATGATCACGGGGGAACATATCACAACACACACACACACACACACACATCTAATCTAAAGATAAAGAAGAGGTCTCCCCCTAACACTAACTGACCAAGAGGTCATCCACTTTCCAATCCATATAATCATAGGGGAAGGAGGATGAGCCTGTAGTGGTTGGATGTTAAGAGGAGGAGCTTTCAACCCTCCCGCAACAAAGGTTAAGGAAGAAAGCCCTACAAGGTCTCCTACACTCGGCTCTTATGGAGCTATGGTCAACAATTTCACAAAAATCGTTGACAAGGTCAAAACTTCATTCAGAAAGTTAAACATGCACTTCACTAGAGTGCCATGTCATACCTAAATGGATGGGGAAAGTTGTGCCTGAGATTCACTACTAGGCTCGTCGAGTGACTTGGGAGCGGCGACGAACTCAGGGGAAGCTAGGACTAGTTATGTTACTAAAAAATAACAAGTTAGCATGGGACCACCTTTCGAAGAAGGTTGAATCCTCTTACGTCCTTCGTCGCTATAAGGATGACCCTCCACCTTTTGTTCCATCAAGGGATGTGAACTCCCCACATACGAGGCAAGAGGTGCAAAGGAAGAGTAGGAAGAGAAAACCGCAGTAGATACCACTATAGTGTTCTGCATATCTATGGGCTTAGGGAAAGGAGGGACATTTGAAAGGGACATCAATAAGGGCAGCTCCATTGAAGGAATGATGAACACTTGTACCTTTTTGGGGTTAGGCACATTTGTATTCACAACAAAAGTCGAAAGCGATGTCGCGCTTATTTGAACATAAATAGAGGGGAGGAGAGAGGAGGATGTGGCAGGAGGCCCTGATACGGGGGTGGTCATCTCCTCTTCCTTACTATGTAAAGTGACATGCTTAGCTGCGAGAGCCTTTCACCGACACTTGTGATCATGCGTAAGGTAGTTTTCTACAACTCTTCAAACTAGAGACTATAGGTTGTAAAGGAGAAAAAGGCTCTTACTCAACCATGGGAGTGTCGTCCATAGTTGTTTCCAGTGGAGGGATAGGCTCTTAAATGGGAGCAAGAGGAGCAGGTTGAGAAATAATAGGGGGAGTCAGCTCTAATGCCTCAGCATCAGGCCTTTTCTTGTTTACTACCTTGGGAGCAGAGGTAGTAGGATGTCGTGGACATTGAGACATAGAATATTCCCCATGGAGACCTTTTTCTCTACTATACAAGTAGTACCAAGTTCAAGTCAATTTAGTAGGGACATTTGATATCCTGATCTTAGGTCTGCGCCAAGGGGTATCATCAGACTTAGTGGATAAAAACCAAGGATATTCATCCAAAAATGTTCTCTAGAGAGAAGAGAAGGATATCCATCCCAAGGATGGGGGAGCTTCTCTTTTCCTTTTCAAAAAGGGGAGGGAGTTGGTTGCTATACTACTAGAAAAGCCAATTTCGACTGTCCTCTATCCTTGGTCTTATACTTCACATAGTTTTTGTAAAGTAGGTCCATTCTCGGAGGGAGTGGTGTGACTGGGGCAGCCCAAAAGTGGTCTAATGAATATCCCCCACAAGATACCAGAGGCTAGTATCCAATATCATGCACTACGTGCATAGCACCTTCATGGGAGAACTTTAAACATTTATGGATAACAAAGGAAATTCCATTCATGGAAGCTAGCCAAGGTATGTCCAACTTTATCGTGAACAGATCCGACTCTAGAATAACATCAAATATTGTGTCTACAACCCTAGGTCCTACTAGGAAAAACAAAGTTATTGAGTCGTACAGCTTTAGACAAAGACCATTGTGCATACGGATGGTAGATTTTGTTTCTTCATACTCTTTTCTATGTAATGAATTAAGCCAGAATGTCTCTTTCGTAATGACATTCACTCAACTCACAGGATCAACTAAGACCCCTATCACAATGTTGTCATTGAGGCGAGTGAGAATGTAGAGAGGAGAGGGCTTATTTTTTTCGGGTAAATATTGCGATGTGAATGTCATGTCTGAAGAGTCAAGCGTAGGTTACATGGTAGGATTAATTGCTACCATGTTAACATACACCTCAAGAGAAGTGGTAGAATTTGAGGGATCAATAATCATGTTGGAAAAGTGTGATGAAAACAGGTCTATGTATATCTACAACTCCCTATTCGCTTTCTCCACTGATTTGTTCATATTTTGTTTACTTCTATCAAGATGAATAGTACCATCTTTGATATGGTCATGTATCTCATGATGCATGTGCATACAACATTTGGTATCATGTTCATTAACTCAATGATACTGATAGAAGGTATTTAGATCATACCAACTAGGGAGAGGTTCTTTAAGAGGCTTAGGGTTCTCCAAAGTTATGATCATATCCTTTAGCAGCTTCTGCAAGATGGAAGAATAAGATTATGCTAACTTTGTGAACTTTCAGTTGTGTATGAGGCCATTATCAGTCACAGCAGCTACTACATTTGTAATAGCCTTACCCTTCCCATAGATCAATACAATGGACTTTCCCTCTAAACGAGAGCATGAGGAAGATCCCCTGAACTAAACTACCATTTGTTGATACTCCCATAATGTTGCACACAAATGCATGAAAGAAGGGTACATCATAAGGGTAAAATTCTCCTGCCAATGTCTTTGCAAGCTCCCTATGAAAACCTTTTGTATGTTATAATCAGGTAGTGGATATGAGATTTGTGAAAAGAGCACTTGGTATTGCACTATAAAATTAGTATTTTTTTCAGTATCACCTTGTTTGCATTAGACGAGATCTAAAAAGGTCATCTTCAGTCCAATGTTAGCTTGGAATTTTCATAGGAATTGATTTACAAGTTGATCAAATGAGAAAATGGAATTATCGGGTAAGGAACAGTACCATTCAAGTGATGTATTGTTAAGAGATCAAGGGAATAGTTTCGCCATCAATGCATCATCATGGAAGAAATTTGTACATAGGGTATTAAAGGTAGAAACATGTGTTTACAGGTCCCCTTTTCCACCATATTTTTTGAATTTTATAATCTTCATTCCTTGGGGGAAGGAAGTGTTTAAAACTATTATTGATAATGCTCTATGCCAGAAAAAGGGTTGAAAGATAGGTTGGGCAGAGGCCTAGGAAAGACTTGCTAGCTAGCTTTACATCTAACCCATATTCTGAAGAAGAGTATTCAGAAAAAGGTCATTAGAAGATATAGGGCCAGAGGGACCTCCTCTAGAACCACCATTGGAGCCACCTCCAGAACCACTAGTGTGACCACCCTTGGAACCACTATCGGAGCCACCACCACTAGTAGGGCCTCCCTCGAAGTCACCTCTACTTCTAAAGACATCGCCATGCCTTCCACTAGAACCATCTCTTCCAGTGCCACTTATACCTCCAAACTGATTTCCACTACCAAATCCCCTACCACTCATCCCACCAAAACCTCCACTGCTAGAGGTCATAGGAGGAGTGAAGCTAAACCCCAAGGGTACTTTATTCGCCTTGATAGTTTCAAATTTGTCAGAGGTAGAGGAGATGCTCATCAAAGGGACAACATTGGCTATATACATAGACATGGGAGGCATCAAAATTCCTATTTGTCTCTCATGATCTTCAAAAGTGGCCCCTTGTACAATGTTAGGATTGTTTAGAGGAGCACATGCTTCAGTCAGACTAGAGAGATTAGCCAGGAGTTATATACCTATTTGATCCTTTCCAACCATATATTTTATTTTGTTGATAACCCTAGCAACCCTAGCCATCTTTTAGTCCCTTTCCAACTGCTTTTCCAAGTCACCCAATCCTTTGCTAAGGAAAAAAATATACTTTGAAGGAATGTGAATGACCTCATACTCATCCATTGACGACAGTGTAGGAGATGTAGGAGGAGTGGGGATGTGGTCAATCTAATCAGAGACCCCTACCTCACCCCTTGACAACTACTCCTACGTGGAAATACCAATGGTGGATCCAACAAAAAGGTCAGTCGAGAAACCAATAGTGACCTTCGTCCTCTCCATTGAAATGTGTCATACACTTCTCCTAACAATATACCCAGAGGTTGTGGACTATGTTATGATGCTCATCAACCTTCACAATACTTAGGGGCACATCAATCACAAGGTACAAGGGAAAATCCTCACCACCAACGAATGAGAAGATGTTGGTTCACGTCAAGTTCACCAAAAATGTAAGAGGGGGACCAACCATGTAAAGGCCCAAGGTCATAGAGAGCCAAGAGTGGAAGGCTCCCCTAACTTACCTCACACTAAAGGAGTGTTTGAAATAAGGGATGAGACTAATGAGGACTATAAATTCCTTCGATCACTATGTAGACCCAAACTTTAGTTTGGGCTAGGTGAGCTAGATTTTTGGAGTCGATTTTGTGCCTCAGATAACTCTTTGTCCAAGAACAACAGCATAGTTCTGGGATGTCATTGAAACACATTGGCATATCTTGAGTATGTTAGCATCCATACAGCAAGAAAATAGTGAACACAGTAAAATTACCAAAAAGACCTACTAACATCCTAGCTAGTTGAATCTAGATGGTAAAAATAGAATGAGAAAGTATGCAAAATAGATACTAAAATGATAAAGTAAATAGACAAGAACTAGGGTGATGAAGACAATCTCACAAAAGTGCATGTTTTCTAGGTAGCTCCAAATGCACATCCACCTACACACAAAAAAGAGAGGAAATTTGTTGGGGTTGTATAGGGGCCTTCCTCAGTTAGACCCCCATTTTTGTGTTTCCACCTCCACGGATAGAAAATAGAAACGATGGAGAAGTAAAGAAAGGAAGTACATGAATAACACTACAAAATAGTATATAGCTACTCAACAAGATCATAAAGGAGATGAGTGAAATGTTACCACCTCCACCAAGAGCTCACTAGCCAATGATGGAGAAAGAGAGCTTGAACAATCACCATAGCCTCGACTACGATGAAGGAAGGTGTTGCAAAACCGCAAGCCCCTCTTGCAATGGCTTGCTTCACACTTGCTTAACAGAGTTGATGGAGTGTTGAGAGTGTTGTAAATGCTAAGAAACTATGAAGAGGGATGAAGTGAATGCTTGAAGATTGCTAAAAGGGATGAAAATAAGATGAGTTGAATGAAGAATGGAACAATTTGAAGGAGAAGAGAGATAATCTACCATTTTTTGGGGTTAGTTGGTCGAAGATGGATATTACAAGCCATTCCCAATAGGAAGTGTATCGCCTCAGCTAGCTTCAAATGTAGGAATCCGTCGGGGATGTAAGCATGCCATGTGGATGTCTACGTGCCACATAGGAATCCTCAACAAATATTCTTCTACCAACACAATAGACAGATGCCGAGAGGAAGGAAGGTAGCTTGCTAATGTGGAATTTCAGCTTCGAATTTGGTTTTCTAAGGTGGGGATGTGGGAATTTGTGTAACAAGTGAAAATTTGCTCCTATACATCATAACATACTTAATCACAATGTTGGATCTAAGAGAAACTGTAATAGGTTTTTGTATGTTAAATCATGGAAGCATTCATTGAATAATCTACAATGGTTTTTTAATTAATCGCATTTCCTTTTAACATTCAGATACATAAGAAATCAAGGAAAACGTAAAGAGCTCATATAAATATATATATAAATGTTTTGTGTACATATCATCAAATATACAATACTACTGAGGCTTGTGACTACTAGATCCCTTGAATCTGGTGCTCCGATGTGTCTGGTAGCAGTATGTTGGGAGACAATGGTGTGCGATCATGATCATGATCCACCGAGTGTAGCAAGAGAAAACTCTAAGCCTCATATCTATCTAAGGGCTCCTTGATGTGATCTTGCTATGTGATCTCTCTCTGCCTATTTTTTGGATACCTCTTCCTCTAGTCTCTCAAACTCTATTAGAGCCCATAATGACTGTGCCTCAGGGGTAGCATACACTTAGTGGGCATGCTTCCTCAAACTCTCATACGTTTCCCAAAGTCTCACGTATGGCCTTAATGACTTTGGGTCCTAATCAACAATGGCTGAGATCACATAGTCTAAGCCTGTGGCCTCCTCATCGACTGATGGGGGCACTATCAAGATTGTCATCCACCTATTTATAGAGATCTTGAAAGTCTCTCACTGATACTGCAAGGTACAAAAAATAAAGCATTAGTACACATCATGATATATATATAAAATGTAAGTAAAAGCATAAGGGATAACAATAAATAAAATATCATCACCTATATTCCTGGAAGGCTATGTAAAATCAGCCTTGACATGTGCAAGGGGCATGGAGGATGTGCTAGCCTCTCCATGACTATGAGTATTGGTGCCTACCACAGCTGTTGCTTATGATCTAGTCATATGAATGGGAGAGGGATTTCCCCACTTGTGTGCTACTGGATCCTCGCCTGATTCCTCATTATCCTCACTCATGGACTAATCCTCATGCTCTTCCTCCTCCTCCTCATCCTCCTCGTATCCTCTATCCTAGCCATCATAGTCAGGATCTGCATCTTCATCATACTCCTCGTCTATGACATCTATAAATATGTCTAAAACCCTTTAGCATGTCTCCTCAGCCCTGTCCTCTACATCATCTCTCTCATCTGGGAGTGGCACTACATCACCTATCAACTCCTCCATAGGAAACACGAGAGTTGGTCATGATATTTTCCACCACTCCTCATAGTCATTTGTGGCACCAATGTCATCTATGTCAAAGATCAGAGGTATGTCATGATCCAAGTACCCAAATTCACTAAAGAAAACATCCTCTATCATGAACCATACCGTACCACCAGGTTTCCAAGCACTCTGCACTGATCTCCTGAAGAAGGGTCATGCCCTAGATGCTATTTGCATCTGCCCAAACTACTGCATGACCCAATCACAGTAGAAAGGACGTACTACGTAGTCATGTCTGCTAATCAAAAATATGTCTATCTATAATCTCCTCATCTTTTGAGTGTGATCAAGCACAATCTCATAACGCCTCCAAAGGATATTGTCCTCCTCCAATCGGTCAAACTACACTCTCCAAAAGTGTAAATCACCATACTTCTAGAACTATCATAGACGATAGCCAGAGGCCTAAGGATACCCCACAACTTTCAAACATGGGAAGCTAGTAGGTCTGGTACAAGTGATATGCTCAAGGCACCAAACCTGTAGAAGTGTACAATGTACCATACTATCCACCTCCTAAAATACAAATTGTCCAAGATCATAATATAGGTGCGCTAGGAGACAATGCCCCCAGGTATACTCTCCAGTGCTCTGCCATCCCTCGTATCAGGTGTATCAGTCCTCTCTCTAGGTGTGCTCCCCAACCATTTAGGAAGAGTGCTAATGCAACTATGAGCATCATGATCTATCTAACTAGTGGGGATCGTGAATATAATAGCATAGACAGATCGATTTGTGCCCTCACTCTCTCCTCATGTAATGGTCCACAAAGGAAATACTACATGTCATATTTCATCTCCTGGAATGACCACTCGTCTCAAGAGAATACAGACTCACCCCAAATAGGAAGTTGAAGTATACGGAGAACATCCTCTAGTTTTATCATCATCTCACCAATCGGAAGATGAAAGGTACATGTATTGGCATCCCAACGCTCTGGTAACACCATTAGCATAGAATTATGGTACCTCATGGGGGGCATGAGTTACACCCAATATACTCCAACAGTCTGAAGTAGCTCTATGTCCTCCACTAAAAGAGTGGGGGCTAGATCTCTAAGCAAGCTAATGTGTCTGCCACCTAAACATTGACGTGAATGGGTAGGTACCTAATAGAAAAAAAAAATGTCCTATAAGTAGTCTAATCTCTTCAATTTTTACATCAATAATAATATAAGTGTACTAAAGTTGTTCTAGTTTGCTTTCATAAAGGCCCTAGATGCTTTAGGACCCTTTTGGGACACTTCACGAAGAAACATGACACTTTTCAAAAAAATGGGACACTTCACAAACAAAAGGGACACTTTGCGAAACAATGGGACACTTCACGAAAAAAATGGGACACTTCACGAAAAAAGGGACATTTTGCAAAAAAAAAAATTGAGATCCTAAATTAACCTAAAAATGCATAAAAATCATCAAATTACTATTTAAGGACAGAGTTTATATAGAAGAATCGACTCACCTCATGATGTCGTTCGCCATGTCTTGTACCTTCTCCTGCAACATGTCCAGTTTCATAGGTCTGTAATCTCGTCTGCTCAAAATTTTTCACCCTTCTTCAATCACTTTCAAGATAGAAAAGGTAAAGGAAAAAGTAATTTATAATTAACTTCACATTTTTTTCTCTTATGTAAGTTAAATTAGGGTTTTTACTACATTACAGTTAAAAAGTGCATTTCATTCAAATCGACATAATGAGTGCTAGTGAACTTTCTTTTTCATGTCGTTTGTTGCATTGACATTGTGATTTTGCTCCCAACATCATCTATTGTCTATCATCATGTGGCATGGTATTTGGAAATTCCCTATGGTATGACTTACCCTATTTATTTGCTACCTTGATTCCACCTCCGTGAAGCAAGCAAAATAAAGGGGGACATACATCTACCCTTGAATGTGATTTCTAGTTTGACATTTCATAAGAGGATTTTTGGATAGCTAATGGATTTGTGCTGCAGGATGCAGTTCTTAACATTTTAGTTCTCCAGAGGACTATAGTGGGGGCTTCATTCTCCCGTATAATGATTGAACTTACATGTGTATCCTTTTATGAAACAAAAGTCATTATTGGATTCCTTTAGCTTTCATATACACGTAGAGTCATATGGGTGCTACAGTGGGGGCTAAATGTACTATAGAAAATTTTGCACTCTTCAAGAAATAGGAAATTTCACACTTAATTTGGACCTATTTTGACACCCTTGCATTAATTCCCCTTCAAAATCATATTTATAGGCCCCTAGGACCCATTATTTTAGATCTCAAGGCTCATTCCACTCAAAACTCATATAAAATCACTTAAATCCCAACAAAAAGCATTTAAAACATTTAAATCTTGAAAACCCACCTCAAAAACCTTAGATGGGACTCATTCACCACCTTGGGAAAATGAATCCCCTTTGGTGGGACCCATTTTCCAAGGGTGGCGAATGAGTCCCATTTGGGATCTTTTTCAAATTTAACTGGGAATTCATCAATTTAATTCATATTTTTGGTAAATGTTGGCCTTTGAGGTCTAAATAGTGGTCAATTAGGTTATAATTCCTATAAAAGCAAGCTTGTAAGTCATTTTTCATAAGCCAAGCATATCTCTAAGTACTTTGAGCAAGCATCAAGCATTAAGATTCTTCAAGTAATCTTTCACAAGAGCATTCTAATTCCAAAAGAAAGTAGTTGAAGCATTGTAGCAACATTAGATTATTTTACAAGTCTTCAAGCTCACTTTCTAGTAAGATCTAGCATTATCAAGGGTTGATCATGGATGCCTATGGTGAATCATGATGGATTCTAGGTTGGGAAGATGCAACTAGCCATCAAGATAGTCCTAAAGATTTGTTTCCTAAGTGATTCCATATTTCATTTTCACTCTACATTCAACCTAAGGAAGGTACAAGTATCATTAGAGTTCACTTGGGGTGGTTGGAGATCATCACAAGTGAGTTGTTAATATTTGTATTTCCATTGTTGCATCATATTCTTGCACATTACGATAGGATTGCATCATGTCTTAGATCTCCTAGTCTTTAACACATCTAAAGCTAGAGTTTTTATGCACATTTCATCATTTTTACCAAGGTTTAATTACCAAAATATGGGTTTGACCGAGGAAAACACCCCATTAGAAAATCAATTTGAATTCCATTTTGTAGGTGTTTTTCATAGATTCAGAACTGAAACTCAGATTGGAAGGAAAGAGATGGTGTTAGAGAGTAGATCAAAATCTTCAATTTTTAGAAAAGTGAAATAGGACTAATTCACCAAGAGTGGTGAATGAGTCCCACTATAGCATTCTATCAAATCTATTTGCAGATTGTGGTACCCTTTTTCCCAAAATGGACTCCCATGCAAAAACCAAGTGTAGCGTAGAAAAATGTATCTTTGGACATTTTCATGCTCATATGGGTCTTTCTTATGGATGTTGGCCTTGTTTTTCCTATATTTAATGTTGTAATGTGGTAAAAACATTCACATTAGGTCTTGGACCCTTGTGAATCAATAAGAACTTTATGATGCCTTGCAAAAGTGTTGTGAAGTGCTGTAATCCACTTTCACACTTTTCTAGGACCTTCTTAATATAATCCACTTTAACCTCTTTTTATCACTTACCAATCCTTATTTCAAAGTGTTGTAAAGTGGTGTAACAACCTTTCGTGCTTTTGTAGGCTTGTCATCAATAATTTGACTCTTTCTTAAATTTTTAAATGGCCCCATTATACACTTACAAGACCTACTTAAGTGTATTTTTGAAAATAATCTCGTCAAACATCATTTAATGCACTTTAATTTCTGACACCCACTTAAAATGCCTAAGTGGGACCAAGTCACCACTAGGAGCGGGGTATGTGCATGATCATCATGGAAAAAATAGGCCCTTAAGTGGTGAAAAATTCAGAAAAAACAGACTTAGGCAACTTGACATAAAAAATTGAATAAGTTATCTATATTATTTCAAAAATATGTAAGAATAGAATCTGTAGCAAATTGAATGTAGTTTCTAAACTACTATTTTTATTTGAAAAAATATCTATTTGGTGAAATTTTGAAATTTCAATGCACTAGCACTTAAATTCCTCTGGGGAAAAAAATAAGAAGTAGGGTATCCGCCTAACCACCCTAACCACAATAAAATGATAATATTTTTTCATAAGATTTTAGATATATGTAGAAGACTCATGTCCCATGTGATGCATATTTTTTATAATTTTTTTCCAAGTAAATAATTAATTATGAATTTTTATTACAACTTTTAAAAATATAAAACTTGTATGTTTGACCACCTTAACTTGGTCAAAACTTCATGAAATTCCTTTTTCAATTCTATAGTATGTGAAGTATAGAATGTGGCGCGCGTTTGGATTTAAAAAATGTGATGTCATTTTGAAGCTATAGATGTTTTTCAATCAGCCTATCAATTAGGACTTTATTCATAATTCAAATATAAAATGAATAATAATAATTTATTAAATTCAAAGTAAAGTATAATTTATATTGTTGGAAAGTTAAGAATCTCCTTTAAAACCCTTTTGTTTCAACAATTTTTGATAAAAAAGGTCAGTCAACCACATATCCTACACATATCCTAGGCGACCTAGTCGCAGTTGGCCTCAAAAATCAAAATTATTTTAAAATTTTGGCTAGATATTATTTTCTAAGCCTTGAGGTCAACCTCGATGTGGTATTTTCAAGAAAATTTGTATAATCCATGTATAAATATAGGTTATCCCCTCATTTTCATCCTCCTTAATCTCCTAAACTCTCTAATTTTTCTAATCAAGCCTTCAATCATTCACTTTAGCATTCTATGCAATTTCAAGCATACAGCCATTGGAGCTTACACTTGCATATCTTCGATTTCTACTTCAAGGGTTTGGTGAGTTATAGCATTGCATGTTGTTCACTCATCATTATCTTTTCATTTCATTTCATTTTCAAGGGTTTAATTGCCAAACCGGGCTTCAACCAAGGAAACCCCTATTCACTAACCCTTAACACTTTTTTCCCCTCTTTTCGCATGTTTTGCAGGTCTTGTGTGTATATTTTTCAAAGAACAAGGAGTGAAAAGGTGTCAAAAATTTGTCAAAGTCATTCAAAGTGGTCAAATCTCTAAAAGAAGCTTGGAGATCACCTGCAGGTTAGATTCTGCAATTTCAGATCTAAAAACCTATCAAGAGCTAAAGTGTAGACCGCGAGCTATAGATTGCATCTTTGAATTTTCAAAAATATAGAGGTGGAATAAGTCTCCATCAATGGTGAATTAGTCCCACTAACAGGCCTGAAAAGTGACTTATGCAGTTTTGAGTACCCTTTTGTCTGAAACCTATTCTGACAGAATTTCCTCAAAACAGGACTAAGTTGCCTTGCTTGGTGTAAGTGTCCCATTAGGCTTCAACAGTGAATTTTATAGGATTCCATAGCTTCTCTCCATCATTTTATATTTTCCAAGTTCACCTCTTCACTTTCATTAATTTTTGTTACAATTTACTTGCATTTTAGTTCATTTTGCATATCGCAGTGTGTTTCCAAACAAAGTGCATTTTCTTAGTTTTGCATTAGTATTCAATCTCTTTTATTAGTTCTTTCCATCTAGTACATTCCCCTTATATATATTTTAGTCATCTTTGCATTGAAATCTTAAGGGAATATTCTTGAGTGAGCCATCAAAGTTTCTAGGGATTCCTCTCTCCTTTTTAGGTGCAAAACCCTAGAAGTGTAAGAGAGTCCCCTATTCCCAAAAATATATGGTTCATTTTGGTGAACCTACATTTTGGACATCATATTTCTGATATGTAGTGCATTTACATCCTAGGAATATCTTACATTAACATTGCATTGCATTTTGCATTGTTTAAATTGCATTCTAGGGTTTTAAAATTTGCATTAGTGAAAAGCTCGTCTAAATTGCATTTTTTAATTGCATTTCATTAAAAATCAACAAAATTCAGCATATTCATATTATTCTTGCATCTGAAAACATAAAAAGCATAAAAATCAATTTAATTTTTTTGAAAATTTTCAAAAAAATCACTACCTAGACTCATTCGCCACATTGGGTGACTTACCATTTGCGTATTTTTCACTAAAGTTTTTGGCATTTAATCTACAATCTCTTTTTTTTTTTTTCTACATTTTGGTTTCACTTTCTAGAATTTTAGTTTTAATCATTTCATTCTTGCTAGTTTACATTGCATTTGCATTCACCCCGCATTTAGAGACCTTTGCATGAGTGTTTGGAGTCCTATTGCTAATAACTTAGTGAGAATAAGTTTGAGAATCATATTAGCCCATGATAGCACACTCGTGTATCTTTGGTTATCTAAAGCTTTCACTCCTAGTATTGTAACTAGTACACTAGGAATGGATAATACCTTTAGCAACTCTTTGCCTTCAAATAACATGCAAGTTGAAACACAAAATGATCATATCTGACAAGACAAAATAATTCAAATTCTTGAGGACTTAGCACATCTTCAACATCAAGTAACCCTTGAAAA
The DNA here is from genome assembly GCA_007258455.2 of Sequoia sempervirens. NCBI lineage: Eukaryota > Viridiplantae > Streptophyta > Pinopsida > Cupressales > Cupressaceae > Sequoia > Sequoia sempervirens. Next base: position 37,897 of record VDFB02242230.1, read on the forward strand.
AATTTCAACCATTACAATCCCTACCATAGAAAACATCCATCACATGCTTGAAAGTGAAGATGGCCTAGACATTGTGAAATAAATAGTTGAGATATATACAAAACATCTTCCTTCAACCTCTAGTGCTTCTCAACCAGCAAACACTATGGTTAGCCAAGGAGGACCTCAAACTGCTCCTCCCTTGACCATAACCTCAATAAATACCTATACCACTCCTCACATCATAACAACACTGCAACAAGCTAGTAATGTGATTCCTTTGTCGAGTATTCTTGTTAGCATCCCTTATTCCTATGTGGCATCACATGTTTTATCCTCCTCTCCAATATAATCTATAAGCATTCCATTCACTTTCCATACTACTACATACACTCCATCACCACTTTCACTTCCACCACATACCACTTACAATGACCCTCTAATAACAAAACTTTTCCAAACTATTTCATCCATGCAAAAACAAATCTACACCATAAACCAAAATCAGAATGGAACACCCACCTATTATGTTCAAAGCAGTCCATTCTATTTGGAAATATTGTGAAAACCAATGCCACAAGGAGTAGAGATGCCTATATTTGAGAAATATGGAGGCAAGGGTGATCCTTCTAACCATGTTAATGCCTACACCGCCTTATGTAGTGAATTTTTCCTTGATGATAAACTATTAGCAAAATTGTTTTCTAGGACTTTAAAGGATATTTCCCTAGAATGGTTCTCATCTTTACCAAACAATTCAATTCATTCATTTAGTAAATTTTTTGATGAATTTATAAATCATTTCCAAGTGCATATTGTTATAATTGGCTATGGCTACCACCCAAGATCTATGGACCAAATAGAAAGCACGAAAAAGAGAGAGAAAATAATATGACAAGAATAGATTGTATTCAATGTCATTGATATGATATGATTCTGATTATTTACAATGAGAGAGACCCCTTGGTTATATAGCCAAGGTGAGAACATAGAAGGGCATAAGATTATGACAAGTGTCGTAATCTTATGACATGAGACAACTATGAAAATTTATCACTCCACTTAAGGTGGAGAGATAATCACATGATGTGTCCACAAAAGGTGGAAGTGATAAAGTAATGACATGTCAAGTCCACCAAAAGTGGAAATTCTCCAACAACCTCCTATGTGGTCCCTAAGTAACAACTAAAAGGTGTAATTATGGCGTGGGACAAGGTACAAGACATTTAATTACACCAACACCCCCCCTTAAGTGCAACTTAGGGAGAATGTACACAAAAGAAAACAATGCAAGATGGGTCCCGGCTACTAGGCCATGTTAGGTACCCATGTACACACAATGCAATCTCTCACAAGTGAGGAAAAGGAGAAAACCCAGTGGGACAAAAATCCTCCCCAAAAGAGAGATGAAATACAAAATAGAAATGCTCTCAATGAAGAATGAGAAGGTAAAAA
>VDFB02242231.1:0-42574 GCA_007258455.2 Sequoia sempervirens
TGTGAAGCAAAGACTACTACTAGACAAGCTTTTTCAATAGAAGTGTAGTTGAGTTCATGACTTGTCAGTGTTCTACTGATGTAATAAATTGCACATTCCTTTCTTGTAGAGTCTTCTTGCGCTAGCAGTGCCCCCAGAGATGTTTTTGTTGCAGCAATGTATAAGATGAGTGGTTTGTCTAGATTTGGTGGTATGAGAACTGGTGGAGTCATTAAATATTGTTTGATTTGCTGAAAAGCCAATTCACATTTGTCATCCCACTTGAAAGGAACATTTTTATGCAGTAGATGTGTGAAAGGCAGACTTTTATCGGCCAATTGTGCAATGAACCTTTGTATTGATTGAAGTCATCCTTGTAATGATCTCAACTGATTGATGTTCTTTGGTGGAGGCATTTCCATAATTGCCTGTATTTTTGCGAGATCTACTTCAATGCCTTTTTCTGAAACAATGTACCCCAAGAGTTTTCCAGATTTGACCCCAAAAACACATTTCTTAGGGTTAAGACGAAACTTTGAATTTCTCTAATCTTGCAAATATTTTGGATAATATTTCAAGATGTCCTTCTCTGGTGTATGATTTTGTAATATGTCATCCACATAATCTTCCATGAAGACATGCATCATGTCATGAAAGATTGTAGTCATGGCTCTTTGATAGGTAGCCCCAACATTCTTCAGACCGAAAGGCATGACGTTCCAACAATAAGTTCCCCATGGACATGTGAAAGCTATTTTCTCCTGATCTTTAGGTGCAATCTTGATTTGGTTGTAACCAGAAAAACCATCCATTAATGAATACATGGCATGGCCAGCTGTTAGATCAACTATGGTGTCGATATTTGGTAGTGGGAAATCATCCTTAGGACATGCTTTATTGAGATCTCTGAAATCTGTACATATTCTGACAGTTTTATCTAGCTTGGATATAGGAACAATGTTGGAAATCCATTCTGCATAGTCGATTGGTCTTATGAAGCCCACATCAAGGAGTTTTTTTAGTTCTTCCTTAACCAATAATGCAACATGAGGGTGCATCTTTCTGAGTTTTTGTTTCACCGGCTTGGTCCCTAGTTTGATGGACAAGTGATGCATGATAAGATCAGGATCAAGACCAGGCATGTCAGCATAAGACCATGCAAAATTGACTTGATTTTCTTTCAGGAATTCCATAAATTCTGGTATTTCTTTTTCTATCATTGATGCAACTAACTGTAAAATCCTTGGTTTTTCAGAAGTCTCAAGATTGACAACATTTGTAGGTTCAATTAGAATAGGTGATCGCTCATGGTAGTGCTCCGGGAGAGTGTCAAGTTTCTCATCGTCTGGTGCCTCAAAGAGGTTTTCACCATCTGATACACTCTTTATTTTACCTTTTGTTTGATCTAATACTGCCAGATTCTAGTTTTCACCATTAGATATTTCTTTTTTGTTTTTACTTTTGCAGCTGGGAGACTTGACACTCTCCTGATCAAAAACTTTATGTCAAAAATCACTGGTGGAACAATCATTCGTATCATCTGCGGAAAGGAAGTTTACAATAGCTTCATCACTTGGAAACATAGGTATATCAATAGGTTCGGTTGAATCCCAATCAATGAGATTAGGATGAATTAAAGGTAGAGGATCGTCAAGTTGTGTGAAATCGGCTATGGTCATGGTCATAATGGAGTGGTCCGTAGGATTCGAGGTATGAGGTGGGTCAATGATGATACTATCCTCATGATAATCTTGTTCGTTTAGATTCGACTCAGTATCACTAGAATCATAATCGATTTGTGGTTCAGATTCTTGTGGTTGGGACCCTGAACCTTGACCTTCAATTAGAGTTGGAGTGTACTGGTGTATTACATCAACCTCTTTGTCTTTCCAGAACTCATCATTGTAAATGGTGTCCCATTCATATTTAGCAGAGTCTGTGTCATAATTGTTATCCAAGAAGTTATTAACTATTGTCAAACATGCTTCTCATGAATCTGAGCTTTCTTGCAATGCGAAGACAGCACCATGCAGTTGTTTGGATGTGTTTTCTTTGGAGTGAGTATCATAACCTAATCCAGTTTTCTCTTTTGCGGCGAGTCCGCGGAGGTGAATAGGTTCAACTACTCCTTCCTTCCTTTTTCCGATAGTACCTTCATCATAGCCCATCTTCTGCATGATTGAATACCCTTTTCCATATTTGTCTGTGGGTAATTTGACATTAGAGACTGCTTCATCTTCATATTTATAGAGCCAATTTAAAATTTCTGTATCCTCAGGATTTTCCATGGGGAATTTTTCTTTGATGAATTGTCCATTAAATTTTGTAATTGGCTCTATTGGTGTTTGCTTTGATGTTGATGCTGCTGATATTTGATGTTCCCTGATAGACATCTATCCATGTGATCGAGGTGATGTAGGTAAATTGGCAAGACAAAGAGAGTATTCTCCAACTCCATGATCCTTGAATTTCATCTTTTTTTCAAAACTATTGGTCAATTGACTGATTTGTGTGTCAATCTTTAGAGAAGTCCTAGCATGAGCTTCTCGATTGTTAGGGACCAAAGTATCTTGACTGGCTTTCATGTTGGCACAAGTTTGGATATTGGAATTATCAGCTGATATTGTGATTTCCTGTCCATCATAAGGAAACTTTAGACATTGATGATAGGTTGATGGGACAACTTGCATTTCATGGATCCAAGGACGACCCAACAAGATGTTATATGCAAGATCACGGTCCAGTACTTGACAGAAAGTATTCTTATGACAGGGCCCACTCTGATTGGCAGCATGATTAGACCCTTGGATGCTCTTTCTTCATCATCATAAGCTTTTATGGTAATTTTTCTTCTGAAATCAATAGAGTCCTCAAAAAATCCTAAAGCTTTAACCAACTTCATGGTACAAATGTTCAAACCAGCACCTCCATCTATTAGAACTCGTCTAATACGAAACTTATGAATCATGACCTCTAAGTACAATGATGAGTTATGGAAATGTCATCTTTATCAAAGAATGAAAGGCAAGTGGGTGAGGACAAGTGTCCTACCATGGCTTGAAATTGATTCACATCCAAATCAGTTGATACATTAGTTTCAACGACAGCTTTCTCTAGAATTTCCTTATGGGCTGGGGAAATCTTCAATAGTTCCAGGATAGAAATTTGAGCGGGGGTTTTCTGAAGTTGATTGACCAAATCATATTGATGTTGAGGTGGGAGCTTAGTGGTTTTTGAAGAAGCGCCTTTCAAGACAACTTTAGCTTGTGCTCTTGTTGTTGCGTTGACTTCTCTATATTCCACCTTCTGGTTGACTTTAATGACATTCACCCGCTCATTGTCTGCATAGAGATGGTTGATTATATGATCATCATTGATATGATTCACATTTTTTTCAGAAGACTCACCCTTTGGATAGTTAGGCAATGGATTGCGGAATGCTTGGTGGTCTGCGTTGGTTTGTTGATTTCCTTCTATTGTGATGATGTCATTGTCGATCAAGTCTTGAATGGCATTCTTCAAGGCTTGGCAGTTGTTTGTACGATGACCTTTACACCGATGATAATCACAATAGTATGCCTCATTCCATGATGGAGGCTTTACACTGGGTTCATAATTCCGTTGAGGCGGTAAAGTAATGAAATTTTTGGCCATCAACTCTTTGAACACGGATTCTACAGATTGACCCAATGGAGTGAAAGTTCTTCTATTCAAGAAGAATGAAAATATTTGCGGATTTGAATTCGAGGTGTTCCCTAAGGAATTGTGATTGTTATTGGTTCCTTGATAACTCTAGTTGTTGGAAGTTCCTTGATGGGGAGTAGAATTTTGATTTGTATTGTTCCTCGGAGGAGGAGGATTATTTCCGTGATTTGAAATTGAGTTGACATTGTTGTTGCGAGTGTTTGGAGTGCTGAGGACAAATGGCTTGGTTGAGGCATGATTTGCATCAACAACACCATTGTTCACCATATTTTTGTTGCGAGTCCAGAATTTGGATTTGTCCTGATTATTGTGATGGTTGGATGAGCTGGGATTTTCTTTGTCATGCTTTATTATCCCTCTTTTGACCAAAGCATTTTCAATGGTTAAGGCATCTTCAATCATTTTCTCGAAAGAAGAAGGACAATGCAAGTTTAAATGATAACTCATTTATGAATTTAAACTGTTAATAAAGGTAACCATCTTTTCCTTTTCAGGAACAGGACGTGGATACTTGGCGAACATTCTTCTCCATCTCTGAAGAAATGTAATGAAAGATTCACCAGGTTTTTGTGCAACTTTGCAAAGATCTATCATGGTGATCAGGTGTTGTATGTTGTAAGCATATTGTGATATGAATAGGTTGATCAATTCTTCAAATGTCCTTACGGGAGGTGTAATCTTAGATAGCCAATCCATAGAGTGTACCCCAAGGCTCCTAGGAAACAGTTGCATCAAGTAAGTATCTTCATGAGCGAATTCCAATGTCATGTTCCTGAAGTCTCTAACATGATCGATTGGATCCGTTTTCCCATTATAGCGATCAAATTTTGGCATTTCACAGTGCTTGGGAAAAGGAATCATGTTAAGACTTCTATCGGAGGGATAAGGACAAATTTCCTCAAGAGTGTATTTCTTTGTGGTTGTTCCCCCTTGTAATTCTTTAACTTGTCCTTGAAGTGCCTTGATTTGTTGGGTCAAAGCACTAAGATCAGAAAGGGGTGTCTCTTCAGGTTTGTTTTTCAAGTTTTCAGTGTCAAAGTCGTGAGGCAATTTAGCCCCTTGTTCGGCTAGATAGCGAAAATACTTTTCCTTATCTCGCTGTAAGATCTTTTCAATGGCTTTATGGAATTTTGGATCTTGTTCAGCCTCTCTAAGACTTTCCTCATCTTGTTCCTCATCACTATCGACTTGTTTTTTATCTCTGTAATTATGAAAAGTATTTTCTTCTCTATTGTCCATGTTGTTGTTGAAAAGTGGATTTTGATTTATGCTGAAAAGGGGATTACTGCTTTCTCCTTCTTCTTGAGTGTTCTGAATATGACTTTCTTTTTGGATTGTATCCTTCAGTTTATTATGTTGAGATCTTGTGGAGATAGGCATATGATTTTGAGAAATTCTTCTAAACTTAGACCCTAGTTTTGACAAGTGTGATGGTGATGATATCTTGATCCAATAAGATATGGAATCTTATGATATGATCAAGGATGCTCCTAACTTATTGATTGTGGCTTCCAATTGATGAAGGATTTCAGAATCCTGATGGGGAAGTTGAACCAAAAATTAGAAAGTTGTTTGAGAGATGCACTCTTAAAGTTTTTGTCTTTGTTTTCGAAGAAAGGTTCCAAAATCAATGAAGGATTTGATTGGGATGTGAAGGATACTCTATAGAAGGTTGTGGTATATTGTCAAATTCAAGAGGTTGGTTATGATTATGCCGTTGTGATAGAGCTAATCTCTGATAATAAGCTCGAGAATCTAAGGGATCTACAGCATATTCATCAGTGAATCCTCTAACAAAATCCTGATATCTGTGAAGAAATCCTCGATAGTGAAGCAAGACTTGTCGACTTTTGTACAAGAATTTTCTTTTTTATAGTGTTTTCTTGTATCCTAACGGTTTCTTGGGTTTTTTTATTCTCTTAGACAATTATTTCTTGGGAAACTTTGTTGACTTCCAATCTCTAAGCATGGGAAAAGTGTTGGGAGTGTTTTTGAATCAATGATATGAAAAACTCTTAAGTGGCTTTTAGTTGTTGTTCTTCATGTTCCTTTTGGATGATCTCTTTATTTGAATTAATGTAATGGAAGACACAACAAACATTTTTGAAAATAGTTGTTCTTAAAACCCTATACTAACATGAAGTGTTTGATCAAGAAAATGTTTTTCATCAAATGTTTTCACAGGTTTCCACATGAAAGACAATTTCAGACAGACTCACTCTGAAATGCTCAAGTAGGTCATTCTAGTAATCAACAACCCACATCTTAGAACTGCGTTGACTCACGATCGTGTCACGAAGAAGTGCTCGTGTTTTTGTCTTTTCGGTGCGTACCAAAGTCTGAGGAAGTGGATATCGAATCCCGAGCAAATAGTCCTTGGCGTTATATGGTGAGTGTCTTGGGGCAAGATTCTTCCCTCCTTACCTTGTGATTATTAGAATGTTTGGGAAACTGACTCAGTTGGCCACTACACACTAGGTTCATAGTAAGGGTTTTAGTTGGTGCGGCAATAATAAACTCCCTCAGGAGACCTCCCAACTTTAGAACAAAGGCTTTGGGGATGGTTATCTTGCACACTACCGCAAAAGAGGGTTTCCCCATATTTGCTTTAAATTTTATAGTGGGTGGAATAGCCTGGCTTTGGCTTGAACCCACTTGAGTGGTTCCCGTAGGGTGAGTACTTTTTCCCACCACGGCAGGCTCTCTAAAGGATGTAATTGAAACAGTAAAATTTCATGAAAATTAAAAAGGCAAGTCTGGTATTTTGATCACCCAGTTAAGGGGAGAGCATAGACCTATTGCCACAGTCAAAGCAAGCAGATGTTCTTTTTAAATTTCAAATCACAATGATCTAAACTAGGTGAAGATATTGCTTCACCAAAAACAGATTGTTCAATTTTAACTGCAAAAATTCATTGTTTGGTGACTATCCTAGATTGCTTCATTTTATTTAGATGTGGCTACCCTAGGATTGCTCCATTTTAAAATTCAGAAAAAAGAAACAAAAATAATTATAGTATGTGGAGGCGTCCGGACTCAGAATTCTATGTTTTTTTACACAAATGCTGTCACTTTCGAACATAACTATATCTTGCGGCGAGGAACAGAGGGTATATGCGCCTAAACAGATGTTATATGCGCCTAAACAGATGCTATATGCGCCTAAACAAAAACTAAATGCACCGCAAGAAAGATTTAAATGTTTTAAAAATAGTTACTATATGCCGAAAGAAAGACTCTATATGCGCGTAAACAGTCACGGGATGCGCTCCAAAATCCTGCAAAACAAAAAGTTAAAAATCCCCGTATGCACGTCAGAAAATTTTGAATGCGCCTAAACGCCAATTTTTTTCCCAAAAGCTGATTCCAAAATGCGGAACTGTCAACAAAAACTTGCAAAAAATGTTAAATTTGTGGGTTCGTGCCCCACAGTGGGCGCCATTTTATGTGTGAGTGAAATATTGGATCAATTTAGATAAAATCAAACACATATTAATAAGACATTAAATCAAAAAGCTGAAAAGGAAACAGAATATGCAAACCGTAACAACAGCTTCCCGAAACCGTCTTATCTTCCTCTAACTTCAGCGTTTTGTTGGTTTCCAGATAGCTCTCAGATCAGCAGACCAAGCTCAACAAAATGACAGCTAAAGAACGAGATTTAAAATGCAAACTATGCTAAATGCAAAGCTATGCTAAGATGAGAAGATTGCTGTGATATTGAAACTGATATGAATGCATAAGCTGGTTGTCTGTATGAACGTAGATATGCGTAGGTGTGAAAAAGTTAGTGCGTGCGTGTAAATGTGAATGATTATGCGTAATGTAACCAAAAGCTTGGATTTGCACGGGCTTTTATAGAGTTTTCAAATGGATTTGATTGGATGAATCGATCGACGGTCCAGATTAAGCTTGTTCGAACAGACGGCGGGAGATCTTCGAAAGTGGAAGAGAAGGATGGAAGGTTTCCCTTTTCTTTCAATTTTCGTCATTAAGTTTCGAAGGGAAACTTCCATTTCGAAGGATGAGTGAAGAATTTGGAAGGGCGAGTTAGCACGAGTTAGAAATTAAATAAAATATATTTATTTAATTTAGAAGTGGAGATGAAAATGGAAACTCACATAATTAAATAACTCATATTTAATTATGTTTAAAAATGAAAATAGGGTGAGGAAATATTAAATAAAATATTTAATATTTTAAATCGATAATGGGATGGAGAATATTCCATTATTCAAATATTCAAAATATTCAAACTTTAGAACCAAATGATAATTAAATATAAATAAATTATGAAAAATTATTTAATTTAATCAAGCGGAAGATAAAAGGTGAGATGAAGAAGATATTCCATTATTTAAATATTCAAAATATTTAAACTTTAGAATACTATGATAATTAAATATAAATAAATTATAAAAATTTATTTAATTTAATCAAGCGAAAGGTGGAAATGTTAATAATTAAATTATTTATTTAATTTAAGGTAGAAGAATTTAGAAGATGAACGATATAAATAAATAATTAAATTTATTTATATGTAGATGACTTTAGGGGAATTAATTAAATAAATCATATTTAATTAATTAACAACCTTAATCATGACCATTTTTAGACGTATACAATCAGTGTTACATGGAAGCTGCTGATCCTAGGTCAGTTTGGATCATGCCGATGGGATATGAGGTAGATGGAAATATTTTGAAGATGTATGCTGAACATCTGCTAAACTCACCTCTAGATCCTAATGAATAAAGGTTCTGTAAATATGATGAGAAAAGTCTGCAAGTTCACTTAGATTTAAGGAAACTAGTGGCCATTAGGAAGGTAAGGAAGGAAATTGAAGTCTCTGTAGAGAATATGGGTATTCCAGTTGAAAAATTGAAAGAAATAAGAAGACAAAGGGATGAAGCTGAAGCTGAAGTAGCAAAGGGGAAGGAAAAAGCAAAAACAACTAGTCAGGGAACATCTTCAACCAAAGCAACCAGGAGTTTCCTTGCTACCCAGCCAAGTAAGGCAGAAGCCTCCAGAAGAAAGAAGAAGATAAAAAGTTCAAGAACTTACAAAGCTGCATCCACAGAAGAAGAAGAGACAAATTCAAAAGAGATAGTAAGAGAGTTGAAGGCTACTGGGACTCATGCAGTCAAATTGAAAAAATGGAAGCCTTTCGGGAAAAGTGAAGAAGCTTAGAAGAAGCCCAAAATTTTCAAGCCCAACATGTTTGTGGAAGAAGTTGAAAATGCAACAGTAGTTGATGGTAATGTCAATCCTCTCTTTGATTTATTTGAGACTTTTGATGATTCGGGTAAAAGGATTCTTGAAGAAGCTACAGTTAAGCATCTAAATGCTTTCAATAAAACTCTTGTTGAGATTATGTCTGGCTTGCCTACAAGCCTATATCAAGCTTTGGAGTCAAGAAGGGAAACTGCAAGAATTGAGGAAGAAAACTTGAGAAAAAGGGTTCTTGTTGATCTGTGTCCTGAGATGGGGATTGAAGAAATAGACTCACTTCTTCTAAGAGTCAAACAGGAATTCAAAACCAAATCAAGAATAAACAAACTCATGATTGGTGGCACCGAAGTTGTGATGAATGAGACCAAGACGATTTTGGAAGAATTTTTGTCAAAATAAAAGGAAAATGTTGAAGAAATCAATACTGAACAAACTGAAGGTCATGGAGAAATAAATGTGGAAGTAAATAAATCAGAAAAAGGAAATGCAAATGAAGTAGTAAAGAAAGGGAATGAAGATAAGGAAGTAGAGGTGGTAGGAGAAGAAAATGAGAATGTGGAAGACGTAAATGTATCTGATTCTCCAGTATTTGAGGATACTCTGACTCCTCCCATTATTGAAAATACTGAGACTCCTTTAGTATCTAAGGACCAAAGTGAGGAGATTGCTGAAGAAAAGGAAACACCTAAAGCCATTCTAGAAGCTCAGTATGAAATTGACAAGGGTAAGCAACCAAAAATCAACCCAAACAAAGCAGATGAATCCCTATTGGAGCAACACATAAAATCAGATTCAAAATTTGATGAGAATTCAATCAATTTATCTACTTTATCTCCAATTCAGATGTTGAAAGTCGCCAAAATAGCTCAAGACAAAGCAAATGAGAAAATATTGAAATCCCACATTGAAGACAGTGAGCTATTAAACTACTGCCTATGCATGCTTTGGACCCTTCAAGCTCCACCTCCGGTGAGTTAACAAGATTAATAAATTCTGTTGATTCTCATTTCAAATCATTTGAGGATTCAACCTTGGTTAAAGTGAGAAAGGAATTTAAGGAAGAAAGACTTGGTAGCTTAATCAAGTTAATCTCCAGAGATAGGAAGTCGTTAGGAATTTGGATTCAACACACTCAAGGTGATATAACTAAAGGAGGAAATGTGTACAAATCCTGCTTAAACCTGCCAAAATTTATAACTACAAATGAAAAGAAGATAAAAGACATTGAGCAATAGTTGGCTATCATTTCCAACAACCTTGATCCCTTGGCTGGCAGTGTGTCTTCAGGATTGTCAGGTGATATCCTTACTTGACCAAATGAAGAATTTAAAGTTTGAAAATGAAAGAATCATTAGTAGAGTAAGTGACTTAAGGGGACTAATTAGTACAAAGATTGAGATGATGGAAAATGCATTAAAGGAAGCAAAAAGTGTTGTAACTTCCCCTGATCCGATAAGCTTGGAAGCAGCAAAAACATTATCCTGTCTTCTCTGTGGTCACATCACCATTCTGGAAAGTCTGAAGAGTATTTTGGACTCCACCCTTAGTGAATTGAAAAAGGTCTTTGAAGATATTTTCCAATTATTGTAAGTCTCTGGATAATACTTATATCCCCAATTTTGTCATTGATGTCAAAGGGGGAGAGAGAGTGTAGTGAAAAATGTCTTAATACTCTTAGGGGGAGTAATATTTTGCAGGTACATTATTCAGTATTTTATATACCGGTAGTATGTTAATCTCGACACTTAGTCATTTTTCACTAAGTGTTGCCATCAATTCCAAAGGGGGAGATTGTTGGCATTTGATGTAAGTGGACATGATTTCTTAGCTTCTAGTGCTGTCATTGATGGCAACTGAAGTCACCTTTTTGGTCCACAATTATGCATTTAGTCACACCGACAAAGGAAATGAAAATTGTGTGTTATCAGCAGTGTTACTAATAGAACAGGGCATCTAGTTTGATAGCTTCACCGGATCACCATTTTGGGTTGTGGATCGATGAATTTGTTTTTTTAGGCACGTGAAACATATTATTAGTAAATCTCGTGAAGCTGTTTTTATGGCTATATGGTTGAGTAAGTCTGGTTGGACATCTTCTGTCTATTTGCTTGATAAAGCTGACTTATTGGTAATAATGTGTAGTGGATGTATAAAGTTGAATTACTTTTATTATCTTTGAGCTCAGATGTTTAATTATTGGTAATAGCTATTGTTTAGCTGACTTGTTCAGATCCACATCGAAATTATCCATCGATTGGGCCGACTAGTTGTGAATTTTATTAAGTTTTGTTGAAGCCGACCTGTGGCAATCGATTCCTTGTGAGTGGATATATTTAGATGATCGATCATATCATTTGGATGTATGAAGAAGTTGCGTTTGTGTATGTTGCAAATGCCTAAGTTGTATTTGAGAGATATCATGCGCAGTTTCACTTGCGCATAAATATTTTATGTGCGAACTTGAGCAAAAGTTCATCATTAGTCATCAAGACAGAAGTTCGACATCAGAGCTAAACCGAAACTGTAATCAAGCATTGGTAGATGCTATTATCTCAGTTCATTTTCTTTTGGATCTATTCCAAAATTTTGTAAGGGAAGTGAGCTCTAGGCAGTGAGCCTGAATGCAAGTGCATTCCCATTTTGTAATACTTCTTTTGAATATACTCAGAACTTATTGTGGATTGGCCATCCACCATGGTTTTTCCCTTATAGGGTTTCCACATAAAAATCCTTGTGTTATGGTTGTGTGGTTTCTTGCTTTCTGTTTCTGCATATCGATTCTGATTAAATGTGTTAAGTTGATTAAAGGTCAGGATAAAAGAATTAATTTTTGCACAACACTGATTCACCCCCCCTCTCAGTGTTGCTTGTTTCCAACACTTTGTTATTTTTAGATGACAACCAAAATACCTTCGTCATCTTCTAAGGAGGGAAAAATGAAGTACAAATATCAAGGTGTCTTTCCACCTACTGTTGTGCTCTCAAAGGTGGATGAAATCAAAGATACAAAAATTGGTCATCAAGACATGGAAGACTTTGTAAAAAGAACTAAGAAGAAACCATTAGAGGAAGATTTGAGATCTATTGTTCATAGCAACTTGCACTTGGTATCTACATTCCAAACTGCTGCTCATAACACAGAGTTTGTTCTCCAAGTTGCATCTCATTACATCTGAGAAGACAAAAGTGTGAGAGATTCCTTGGGAAAAATCATGATGAGATTAGATCCTGAATTCTTTGATATTATTTTTTGGGTTCTACACATGGAACAATATACAAAAATCTCAATTGAACAGGCATAAGAGGTCTATGATAACGACCCAAATAAAGCTAAAACGATTCAATTAATACTCAATGGTTGAAATATCCAAGGCCTACTATCTCAAGATGGCCTAAAGGCCTTCCTCGAAGTGATTTCAAAGAGGACGTTAAGGATATGATTACTCTCCTGAGCAGGGTGAAAGGCAAGCCTGAATCATGCCATTTTCAAGATTGGATGTATGAGTACATCTGCATCATCAGAAGAAGAAAAGCACACATATATTGGGGAACTCAAATAAGTGATGAAATTCATGAGCAGTTGATGAATGTGCCAACCACTTTGAAATTTTACATGACTTCCTTTTTGGTATATGCTGCTGCAGTTATGAGGCAATTTCCAAGATTATCTACAAAAGGAAACAAACATGCTGTACCAGTGTATGATTTCTATTATCAGTTGAAATTAAGAGAAAGTATTAAACATTTCAAAAGAGTTACAAATACCTTCTTTGCACCCCTACTATTCACTTTTGATCCGACTCTTGAAAAGAAAAGAGTATCAGATGAAGCTTGCAAAGTTGTTAGTAAGGTGGGATGTATCTTTTTACAGTTTCTAACCTTCACATATTTGAGAGTAGGTTGTTATTCTAGGTGTCCATATATGTTACCTAGATATCCCTTAGATGAGTGGATACTAATGGAGCTATACAGATAGTTGATCTCGATCTATAAGGAACGTCAGAGAATTCACAAGCCAGGTTTTAGGTTTCCACTAACTATTGGGAGATACACTATTCATAGTGTACAAAAGGCAAAGTCAATTGCTGCAGAAATGCAAATCATGACTATAAGGACATATATCTATATAGATTTGAATTTGACTACTGAGATGTGAATAGGAAACTGAAGAAGGATCATTGACATTTCTACCACTTTGAAGATATACATGGGCAAATTGCAGAGATGAAGAAGACATTCGTAGAATGGATTTTTGTAGATTGATAGTAGAGCATATCAGGGATCTTGGTGTAGCTGATATTCCACAGGATTTCAAAGATCCTGGCGACATCATGAATTATGCTTATGAAGAGGATGAAATTGCTAGGAATCCTTTACCTCCAATACAATGGTCTAAGAGAGAAAGTGTTTCTATTAGAGAGAGACTCGCCCCTATTTTGCATAACACAACTAAATGGTTGCATAGGCATGGCTTTCAAATGAAATCTCTTAGGACAGAATCAGAAGGAGAAACACTGGGAGTAGAAACTAGTCAACGGCAAGAGCTCCGCACAAAAAAAAGCATGCAAAAACTCCCTCTTCTTCTCAAAGAGGTCCTAAGATCAAGTTTACTTTTGGTAAAAGTGCAACACAAACAGTTGAGGAAGAGGAGGCCACAAAATCAGAACAACCACATGCAAAAGGAAAGGAGCTTTCTTTTGAGGAAAAATCATCTAAAGAAGAAGAAGAGAATGAAAGTGAAGGATCAGAAGAATTTGATAAGAAAGAAAGTGATGAGGAATAATCTGTAGAAGACGAAGGTGAAGAAGAAGGTAATGAGGAGGAACTAAGGCATGATGACGAACAACCGCTATCTCCCCATGAGAATATTGTTGAAGATCTTCCCCAAACATCATCGCCTATTACTGCCAATATCCCTCATACTCATTCAAATCCAACTACTCCTCCACCTCCTCTTCCTACCTCACCTCCTCCTATGGTAACTTTCCATGCAATGAATGTTTCCATTCCCCCTACAGTATCAACAGTCCTTACCACTCCTACAATTTCAAACTTAAAAATTGTTGATGTTTCTTTGAGTTCTCCCTCATCTATTCCAAGTTTGTCATCTCCATCATTTGATATCTCTTCTGAGGCCGAATTTCACAAGTTCATGAATGAGTCTTTGCAGGATCCACTTGGGTTGCAGTCCACTGGAGCTATCATGACCGATACTACTCTAATTGTTACAATATCAACCATTCCTATAGAAGTGGCTGCAATGCAAGAATTGACTGTAAGTCAAGAAGAATATACTTCATCTCTTCCACCTTGGATAATCTCACAAGTGTCAAAGCGCAAGAAAAAAATGATCTCCCCAAATGAGCTTGAACTTGAAGAGATAGTTTAGACTCCAAAATCCAAGGGAAAGAAGAAGGCTAAAGTTCATTCAAGGCTTTGTATTGATAAATCCGGTCACAAGTTTGTTGATATTGGTTTACCCCCACATGAAGAAGGGGTTGTAAACATGGAAGATTACATTGTCACAAGATTTCAACTTGGAAAGGTAACAAATGAAAGTGCAAAAGAAGATGCACAAGTGGTCTTGAATGCATTGTCAAGAAGGCTTGATAAGATGGAGTAGGCCAAAAACATGTGCAAGGATAAAGCTGAGCGTTATGCATCAATTTTGAGGAAGATTGCAGGCTCTTCAGAGAATGTGCAACCTATGGCCATGGTGAACATCGAGGAACCAGTGATGCAACAGGTGGTAAAGTTTGTCTCCAAGGGTAACTTGGTGTTTTATGATTTCATTGATGAGATAATAGAACATGGCTCACAACTCATAGTTGTTGTAGATGAAAAGACTGCCCAAGTAGCCAAGTTGAAATTAGAGCTTGAGAAAGAAGAAAACACACTTTCCAAAGAGCAAAAAGAAATGGAAAGATGTCTCTCATTTTGGTCACAAATAAAAGAGGCAAAGTTGAGTAAATTAGTGGAAGTTGGGGTAATTCCTGACAAAGAAAAGTATGTGGAAATAAGAGAATCTCTTAAGAACTGCATACAAGTGATCAAATCTCTTATCAAGGACATCCAACAAGTACAAGAAGATGTCAAAGGACATCGTGTTGTCTTGGTGAATGGAATTGAGGAGTTACCGGGTAAGCTCCTTGATGATGATCATACTTTCCTCCTGGTCAGTGAGATTGCTCAAATATTCAAGGAAGCTATCATGAAGCAAGTGGAAGATGAAGGTTTTTCAATGAATTTCATGCACGCCATATGAGATGTACGACTTTCTCTTGACTGTCTCAAGATGCATTTAGATAGATGCAAGAAAATTTTCTCATTTGAAAGAAGATCAATCACAAAGTTCATACCATTGTTGATTATACAGTTGGTACAAATGAGGCATTCATATGGGAGACAGAGAAGAAATATGAAGACTTTCACGCCCAATGCAAGGAACCATAGCGACTTCTTGTATCTCTAGTGTTAGATAGTTTTATGCTTTCATTTATGCATTTTATAAATAGGTTTCAACATCTTACATGTCATTTTAGAAAATGTTATTACATGTAAAAACAAAGATGTTTTCCTATAATGGTGGACAACATTTTTGAATAAGTCGACTTGTTAGATGAGATTTTCCTAGATTTGCTCACCTAATTTTCCTAGATTCGCTCATCTAATTTTCCTAGATTTACTCTCCTCTCCAATCTATAAATAAGAGAGGATTCTTTTGTAATGTTTACCTTTTATCTTTTGCAACGAAGTGTTGCCCATTTGAGAAGCAAATACATGCAACTTTGTGTTCATCTTTGTGAATCTAAATTTGATCAATAAAGAAGTAAAGCTGCATACCAAACTTTGTTTTGGGAAAAAAATATCTTATGGCTTGATCGAATTGGTAGTGATTATTAATTGAGATATGAAGGGCTTTGAGTAAATCCATGTAAACTTTGAGTTACACTCTTTACTTGAATTTGTGATATTGATTGAATACTATTGGTGAATTATCTATAAGACTTTGTGCTTATATTTATTCATGTTGTTCGTGGATCTATCATGGAGTATATAGAAGACTTTGTGCTTCTCATACAACACTGGTTACTATCTTTAGGGATTCATTGTTGGAAGCTACAAAACGACTTTATGCCTTCATGAGCTTTTCTTATTTATCATTTATTGTTATCACACTGGTATTCCTAGGCTTTGCTTTGACAAGATAGGAATATTGGAATTATTGCTTAGTTTTTAGTTTGAAGTTGTATCGAATTAGGAACTTAAAATCATGAAGCATTGTAAAACATATTCTCTGAAAAAAGAGAGAATCATGAATGTGACACACCCCCATATATTAATTGTAGTGTACATTATTGTGAATACTTAATTAGTTAAATACTTAGTTTCAATAAGCAGTAAGAAGGGTGCCTCCCCTTTCTGAGAGGAGAGATTGTATCTCACACAACTTTGGTTGAAATTAAGGTTTTGTAATATGTTAAAAGGGATTACATAATTTTCACCCAACATAATCAACATTTTAGAAAATAGATAATTGACGCCCAAGAAATACTTGGCATTATCAGTGATTTCCTAGTTGACAACCATTGACAATCATCAATGGCACACATTGTCGTCGAATGCCATAAGGTAGTGCCCCCTTGATGAAATATTCAATTTACCTTATTAAATTATTGCCTTTAACTTTAGGTACACTATCATTGTGAATCTTGGAGATAAAATAATATCATTTTCTCCTTGTCGTTTAATATGGGACATTACAAGTCCTCTCACCCAAAAATTGCTTGTCCTCAAGAAATATGATTCTAGGATTCCAAGTTGTCGTTCTATTTCAATGTACATTTTGAATATCTTGTCTTTGGGTTCCATTCCAACCATATTGTCCAATATCTGTCTAGCAGACTTCAATATTTTTTCAAATAAAAACTTCTTATGTGGAATGAGCTTCAAACATTCCCTTTTCAACAATATTGTCTCTTTCTCTAATGTGAACCAGTATAAGATAAATTCCACTTCTTTAAGCTTTAGCATCATCTCTTTATTCCTCAAGTCTTCAATCTCATGGAGACACTTGTAAATCCCAAGTTAACATGCATGAGTTAAAGGTATGCAATCTTCCATAGTCAAGGATCTTTGAACATATCCAATAATTATACCAATTATTTTCCCTTAGTACCAATCTATAAGTAAATTCTTCTTCATCAAGTTTTTGTGATGCTTCATCTGTTGAGTAATCTTCTCCATGAGTTGCAAGATAATTCCATACCTAAAATTATTCTCTAAATTATGCTTCCCCTTATGAGCTAGAAGATATTTCTTGTGTATGTAATGAAGTTTGTACTAACATAGATTCATCCTTCTTATTGTCTTGTTCTTGTTTTCTCTTCCAAACTTTTGTAGGTTCTTTCTTATGCTTTCCAAATGAATTTATCTTTTTATTTTGTCTTGAAGATCCCATAGTCTTATTTCTACAATAACATGCTATGTGTCCATAGCTATTCCATTTATAACATATAACCTCATAGTTCTTTGGAGGAACATATGCATTGTAACTTCTACTTGTCCATCCATAGGGATTTCTATTTTTGTTCCATCTATGGTTATATCTCCCTTGTACTCTACACTCTTTGGCCTTGTGCCCAAAATGATTGCATTAGTAACAATAGCCATTAAAGGTATTCTTGAACTTGTATGTATGCACTTGTCTCAAAGGACAAGACTTCTTGAAATTATCAGGTTGTCAACTTTAGGAGAAGATTTTGTCTCCTTGTTACCTTCATTCTTAATAGAGCCTGTGAAAGTCTATTCGAGGCTTTTTACTTTTCCCTTATTTGTATCCTTAGGATTTTCTTTGGAATCTCCCATGAATGTTTGATTTATTTCATAGCCAAGTCCAGTTTTGTTTGATGATGACATTTTCCCATTAATGAGGTCATCTAGGATTGCGGCACTCTTCTCAAACTTGAGACTTGTTTAGCTTGATGCTTGTCACTTCCAATTCTTTTCTCATAGAAACAATTTCACGTTCTAATCTTTCACAACTCTCTTATTTTTCTTTCAATTTGATTTTTACCTCCTCTTGAATTATTTTCTCTTAAGGGTTGTTAACTCTACTTCCCTTATTTGATTCTTCAAATCATTGATCACCTTTTCAGATTCTTCTTGTACTTGGGTATTTGGTCTACACTCCTCTTGAAACTTATTATTTAGATCAACAATTGTCTTTTCAAATTCTTCAACGCTTTGTATTAACAACATCTTAGATTTATTTGACTCGTGGATTTGTAGTACAAGTTCCCAGTTGTTCTTTTTAAGTTCTTCAACCTCATCCTTAAAGCGATAGAAGCTTTCCTTAAAACATCCTTTCTTATTTTGACTCACAGGAGGGTATTCTCTTTTGAGGAATTCATGAAAATCATCTGAGGGTGTTCTATTTATCACCTTCTTACTTATATTTGGTGCTTTTTCGTCAATTTCACAATTGGTTTCTCCTTTTCCCTTATTTCCTTCTTTTAATGGTTTGGTATCTAACATTTTAGATAAATGTTCTTGCGATTTTTTAAGTGAGTTCATGAGATCATCCATTTCAGCTTTATAGATTGTTTTTACCGATGGCTTGGTATCTTCTATTTTCATGAGTACAAGCTTTTTTTATGTTTACCCAAAGGGTGACAGGTTCGTTGGCTCTAATACCATTGTAATGACTCAAGATACGGATCATTCGATTTTTTCGATTAATGCCTTATTGGATTGACACAAGGGTTGTTAACCAATAATAAGAGTTTCCAAGTTATCAATAAAATAAACTTTGAATATTAAAATCAAATTTAAATATTAATTCGATTATGCAAAGTTGATAAGTAAATACGATAGCCGTTTCTAATAAAGGCTTTAAATTCATGCTTGAAATGAATAAGAGGTTATACCTCTATGAATTAATTTTTTTGAAGTTGTCTCTTCATACATGCAATTGGTAATAGATGCTATTTCTAACTTGCTGATTAAATATGCATCTTTGATAGGTTGGAATTGGTTTCTGAAGAGTCCTCAAATCTTGAGTGTTTAAATATATTTTTGCATAACTGTTCGATCACTCCCTCTTCATTTCTCATTTCCTTGATATCCTTATTTTTGAATAGAGGGGATGCGTCCTATTGAAAATAGATTTCTACCTGAATGGATGCGACTTCTCAGTTTAATTATTAATTATTGTTTGCATAAATGTTAATTGTTACCATTGTTACTTTGAATTAACATTTTATTTCGTCATATTGCCACCCTACATAATCCTGTAATTATTGTCTTCGTTGGACATTGATCCTTTAGTAGTTAAATCTTTTGTCTCTGAAGACTTCTATCCCTTCCAGAAATAAGCATGTGGAAACAAGCAATGAAATACTCTATCCTGCAACCTCCCTCAAAATCACGGTTGGGTAAAGCATTGTTGGAAATTATAATCTTGAGCAACCAACGGCAGGTGCATTAAATGCACTGTCAGTAGAAATCAATTTGGATTTCTTTCCCCCCTGCCGTGCTTGACTTTCTTGCTGTCCAGTAAGTACTTTCTGGCAGCAATTTATTATTGGTAGGTAAGTTCAAATTTTGAGCGTCAGTTTTTGTGTATTGGCTGAAAAGCCAAAAGTAAGAATTGAATGATTATTCTGTGCAAGAGACAGACAGTAGTTTCCTGGGAGAGACAGAACAGAAAGAAAAAGTTCAGCAGAACACAGAACAGAAGGAATGTTCAGGAGCAACTGAACAGTGAAGTTCAGGAGCATCTGCCGCAGCAGAAGAGAGTCAGTGAGTCTTGCGCCCGTGCGCCGGAAGTGATCCCACACGGAGCAGCAGCGCAGAAGTGCCAGTGCGCTGGAAAACGCACAGTTTCTGTAGTATAGTTGTACAGAGCTTTTGCTCTGAATACTTTATATGTAAACAGTTTTTATTACTGTAATCTTTTTTTTCTCAGTGAAATAGAATATTGAAAATGTTGCAAATATTTCTGTCTCCACTTTTGTCTGTCTCCTTCTATTGAAACACTTCCGCTGTGCATGTTTTTCATTCTTTTCCTGGCATAGGAGCTTTGAGCTTTAGAGTTATTTTCTGTCATGGTATCAGAGCCCATAGGTTTACTGGGCAGTCAGTTTTAAAGCCTTAGATTTGTCCTAGGCGTGAAGAAACAGAATCTTGGTTTCTGGGTATTTGTGAAAGCCTTAGATCTTATCTGAGTAGTTTTTAGTTTCCCCCATTTTAGCAAAATGGCTGGAGGAGACAATAGGAGTTGGCAGCAGCCACCCATTTTTGATGGTAGAAATTATGATGTTTGGGCAAAGAAAATGAAAACAATTTTTATTGCAAATGATTTATGGGAACTTGTTGTAAATGGGTTTACAGATGTTGTTGACCTGACTGCATTTACAGCTTTGAGCAATGCTCAAAAGAACTAGCTGAAGGAGACACGGAAGAATGATGCAAAAGCCCTCAGTCTGATTGAGGCAGCCTTGACAGAGGCTATTTTTCCTCGAATAGCAGCAGCTAGCTATGCAAAAGAAGCGTGGGAAACACTTCAAACCACTTGTAAAGGATCTGAGAAAGTTAGATCAGTCAAACTCCAGCTGCAACGGAGAGAGTTTGAGACCATGCAGATGAAGGACAGCGAGTCCATTATAGATTTTCACACAAGGGCAGCCACTTTGATTAACCAGCTGAGGATAAGTGGTGAAACCTTGGAAGAACAGAAGATTGTGGAGAAGATATTGAGAAGCCTTCCCACAAAGTTTGATCCGGTGGTGATTGCCATTGAAGAGGCAAAAGATCTCACAACTTTGTCAGTTGATGAGCTAATGGGTTCTCTGCAAACCCATGAGCAGCGCCTAAATAGGTCTGCAACCTCCTCCCAAGAGCAAGCTTTCAATGCTCAGTCGAATGCAAGAGGAAGGGGGAGAGGTAGAAAAGGTTCCAGACGTGGTAGAGGAAACTCTAGACGTGGAAATGATGGTGATGAAAGCTCAGCCCGAGCAAGCAGTCATGAGGGGGCGACCAGCTCTCAAGGAGGAAAAAAGAACAGCAGTTCTTATCAGAAAAAAGATAAAAGAAATGTGCAGTGCTACAACTGTCAAAGGTATGGTCACTATGCAAGTGATTGCAGACAAAAACGTGACCAAGGGAGTCAGAATGCACATGTTGCTGACTCAAATGTGGCTGGAAATGAAAGACAGTCACAAGTGTTCATTGCTTGTAACCTTGCAGAACAGAGCAGCGCTGAAGTTTGGTACTTGGACAGCGACTGCAGCAACCACATGAGTGGTAACAAAGACTTGTTTGCCTCCATTGATAGCAGCGTGAAGTCTGAAATAAAAATGGGCAACAATGAGATGGTTCCAGTCATGGGCAAAGGCATGGTATGCCTACAAACCAAGCATGGTGATGAAAGACAAATATATGATGTCTTCTATGCCCCAGGTTTGAAACATAACCTCTTGAGCATTGGACAGATGGTCCAAAATGGGTATAGAGTGCTGATGGAGAAAGGGGAATGCATCATCTATGATAAAGATGGAAGCAAAAGAGTTATGGCAG
Organism: Sequoia sempervirens; assembly: GCA_007258455.2. Classification (NCBI taxonomy): domain Eukaryota; kingdom Viridiplantae; phylum Streptophyta; class Pinopsida; order Cupressales; family Cupressaceae; genus Sequoia; species Sequoia sempervirens. The sequence continues at coordinate 21,496 of VDFB02242231.1, forward strand.
CGGTTCAAATGACACAGAACCGAATGTTTCCTCTCAAGATGCAAATCTCAGCACAGTCAAAAGGCCTACAGCAATCAGCCTTCAAAGCAGCCATTCAAGATATCTCCAAGCTATGGCACCTCAGGTATGGACACTTAGGTTACTCTGGTTTGAGTCTTTTGTCCAAGAAAAATATGATAGATGGTTTGCCAAAAATCGTAGAGCCTAATGTTAGATGTGAAGCTTGCATTTTGGGCAAGCAACATAGGCAGCCTTTTAATTCAGGCAACTCTACAAGGGCTAGAGCACCATTGGAGTTGGTGCATACTGACTTGGTAGGCCCTATGCAAAATCTGTCTTTTGGCAAAAGCAGATTTTTTATGACCTTTATAGATGATTACAGCCGTAGGACATGGGTCTATTTTTTGCAGCATAAGTCTGAAGCATTTGATAAGTTTTTGTTATTTAAGGCCCAGGCTGAAAAGGAGAGTGGACACTTTATTAAGGTCCTAAGGTCAGATCGTGGAGGAGAGTATACCTCCAATCAATTTGTAAATTTCTGCAGGAAAAATGGCATCAAGAAGGAGCTCACAGCCAGTTATACTCCGCAGCAAAATGGAGTGGCTGAAAGAAAAAACAGGACCATTGTGGAGATGGCAAGGAGCATGATGAAAGCAAAGGGACTCCCTATTGGATATTGGGGAGAGGCTGTAGCAACAGCTGTTTATCTGATAAATAGAAGTCCAACAAAGGCAGTCCATGATAAAATCCCTCAAGAGGCATGGACAAAACAAAAATGGTCAGTTGAGCATTTGAAAGTGTTTGGGTGTTTAGCCTATGCACACGTGCCTAAAGAAAATAGGCAGAAATTGGATGACAAGGGTGAAAAGTGTATTTTCACGGGCTACTCTACAGAGTCCAAAGCCTATCGGCTATATAATCCGGTCACCAAGAAGATAATCATCAGTAGGGACGTGGAGTTCCTAGAAAGTGAGTCGTGGGATGGAAAAGTTGACAGCAATACTGATATTTCTGTCTCCATACCCCTTAAGGATGAAGAAGCTGCAGAGCGCAGATGCGCCAGAAACCTACAGGAAGCTGACAGTTCAGAAAATAGCAGCAGTAGCTCCGGAAATTCTCAGCAGAGAAGATGCTCTGGAAACTTCAGCAGGGAAGATGCTCCGGAAACTTTCAACAGGAAAGATGCTCCGGAAACTTCCAGCAAGGAAGATGCGCCGGAAACTTTCAACAGGAAAGTTGCTCCGGAAACCTACAGCAGCAGACTTCTTCATCAGGCCAGCAGCCAAGCAGCTCCGGAAATTCAGACCCCACTCTCGCCTCCCTAGTGCCAAGAAAGACTAAGAGTCTAAGGGAGATCTACCAAGGTGAAAGGTATGATGAAGCTTTTAATGAGAGTGTAAATTTTGCATTATTTTCTCATAGTGATCCTATTTATTTTGAGGAGGCTGTAAAAGAACAGAAATGGTGTGAAGCCATGGATGAGGAGATAGATGCAATAGAAAGAAACAAGACATGGGAGCTCACTGATTTACCCAAAGGGAAATCAGTTATTGGTGTCAAATGGGTCTACAAGACCAAATGTAATGCCGAAGGAAGAATAGAAAGGCATAAGGCAAGATTAGTTGTCAAGGGGTACAAACAGCAGTTTGGGAGAGATTATGATGAGACTTTTTCCCCTGTTGCAAGGATGGAGACCGTGCGGGCAGTCATTGCAATTGCAGCCCAGCACATGTGGAAGGTTTATCAAATGGATGTGAAGTCCGCCTTTCTCAATGGAGTCTTAAAAGAAGAGGTATATGTGGAGCAGCCCTTTGGATATGAAGTTCTAGGTAAAGAACACAAGGTATATAGGCTGAAGAAAGCTCTTTATGGGCTGAAACAAGCTCCACGGGCATGGTACAGCAGGATTGACTCATACTTGATGAGCAATGGCTTTAGCAAAAGCGATGGTGAGCCCACTCTTTACATCAAGGCAGCAAATGGTAAGGTTTTAATTGTTGTCTTGTATGTAGATGATTTAGTATTTACTGGGGATGATGATTTCCTCATTGCTGATTTTAAAAATGCCATGAAAAGAGAGTTTGAAATGACAGATTTAGGACTCTTAAGATATTTTCTAGGCATAGAGGTCCAACAATTGGATAATGGCATCTTTATTTCACAATCAAGTTATGCCAAACAAATCTTGAAAGATTTAGGATGTTGGACAGCAAAGCAGCCCCAACCCCAACAGCTACAGGTCTGAAGTTGAGTAAAGAGGACAGCAGCAATAATGTTAACCCAACTCTCTATAAGAGCATGGTTGGAAGCCTCATGTACTTGACAGCTACAAGACCAGATTTAATGTATGCGGTAAGCCTGATTTCTAGGTTCATGGAGCAACCTAAGGACACACACTGGCAAGCAGGTAAAAGGATTCTCAGGTATGTCAATGGCACAAAAAACTATGGCATAATGTATACCGCCTCTAATGAGTTTCAGCTGGTTGGGTACACTGACAGTGATTGGGCAGGAAATGTGGATGATAGAAAGAGCACATCCGGGTATGTTTTTCACTTGGGTTCAGGAGCAGTTTCATGGGCTTCCAAGAAACAACCGATTGTTGCTTTATCCACAGCAGAAGCAGAATACATAGCAGCGAATGCAGCAGCATGCCAAGCTGTGTGGCTAAGAAGGATCTTAGCAGATTTGAGAGAAGAACAAGAGGATGGAACAGTAATTTTCTGTGACAATGTTTCATCAATTGCCTTGACCAAAAATCCTGTGTTTCATGGAAGAAGCAAACATATTGAAATCAGGTATCATTTTATTAGAGAATTGGTTGAGAATAATGAAATTAAAATAGAATTTTGCAGGTCAGAGCAGCAGCTCTTAGATATTTTTACAAAGGCTTTGTCAAAAGAACCTTTTGAGCGCCTAAGATATAGGCTAGGTGTGCAGGAATGCTCCAGAACTTCAGTTCTGGAAAAACAGAGAAGCGCAGGTGCGCCGGAACTTCAGCAGACAGTTCCAGAATGCAGATCAAAGGAAAACAGGTTTGCGGAACTTTGTGCGATGCGCCGGTGCATAGTGTTGATGAACAGGTGCGATGCTTTGGCGCGAGAACTTTTGTGGCGATGCGCCGGAAGTTTCGCATAGTGTTGAAGAACAGGTTTGCGCCGGAAAATTTGCGCCGGTGCTCCGGAACTTTTGTGGCGATGCGCCGGAAGTTTCGCAGAGTATTGAAGAGCAGAAACTTTTGCGCCGGAAACTTTGCTCCGGAAGCATTGCGCCGGAAGTTTCCAAATAATGATGAAGAGCAGAAAGACTCAAGATTAAGGGGGAGTGTTGGAAATTATAATCTTGAGCAACCAACGGCAGGTGCATTAAATGCACTGTCAGTAGAAATCAATTTGGATTTCTTTCCCCCCTGCCGTGCTTGACTTTCTTGCTGTCCAGTAAGTACTTTCTGGCAGCAATTTATTATTGGTAGGTAAGTTCAAATTTTGAGCGTCAGTTTTTGTGTATTGGCTGAAAAGCCAAAAGTAAGAATTGAATGATTATTATGTGCAAGAGACAGACAGTAGTTTCCTGGGAGAGACAGAAAAGAAAGAAAAAGTTCAACAGAACACAGAACAGAAGGAATGTTCAGGAGCAACTGAACAGTGAAGTTCAGGAGCATCTGCCGCAGCAGAAGAGAGTCAGTGAGTCTTGCGCCCGTGCGCCGGAAGTGATCCCACACGGAGCAGCAGCGCAGAAGCGCCAGTGCGCTGGAAAACGCACAGTTTCTGTAGTATAGTTGTACAGAGCTTTTGCTCTGAATACTTTATATGTAAATAGTTTTTATTACTGTAATCTTTTTTTTCTCAGTGAAATAGAATATTGAAAATGTTGCAAATATTTCTGTCTCCACTTTTGTCTGTCTCCTTCTATTGAAACACTTCCGCTGTTCATGTTTTTCATTCTTTGCCTGGCATAGGAGCTTTGAGCTTTAGAGTTATTTTCTGTCAAGCATGAACTATCCGCATAAGCATTCCCGACTCTTAATGAGGAATTCATAATCTTTTCAAAACTCCTCTTAAGTCATTAACTTTTGAAGTCGTGTGACTTCTTGGTGTAAATAAGTGCCAATTGCTAATTTATTTGTGGTGGTTCCTTATTCTTGCTATAAACCCGATCACTTAGAATTCTTCGACTTCTTCATATATTCACGTTTGCAGGCATACTTAAATATTTTGCGACTCCATTATGATGTGCACACTATGTAATTAATCACCCATTTGACCCTTGCAAGGGAAAAGCCTTCAATGTTTGACAGTGACCAAGGTATCATCTTTCCATATGCCCAATACATAGAATTATTCAATAATCATTCTTGAATTTTATCGACTAACTATTCAACGCTAGTATTCATGCATCGAAGATGAGTCTGAGTGTTGAGAATAATAAGATGGCCCGATATCGGCCTTCCACATAGTCTCCATTAGCGACTATTCACCGGTGGCACACATTGTCATCGAATGCCATAAGGTAGCGCCCCCTTAATGAAATCTTCAGTTTACTGTATTAAATTATTGCCTTTAACTTTAGGTACACTATCATTGTGACTCTTGGAGATAAAATAATATCATTTTCTTCTTGTCGTTTAATATGGAACATTACAAGATTCATGATATGAATGGTTGTAGTGTTGGTAGCCATTTCATCATAAGGACTCTTCTTTCTTCCCATGTCGGTGTTTGCGCTAGATTAAGTTTCCCTCGATACTATGGGAGTATTATTGGAATGCTTTGATTCTGTTGCCGACAAACCATTTCCTTGTTCAAGATTGTTTAGCTTTGTTGATTTTTGATAATGCTTGACATCCTCATACTCACTTTCTTCAATCTGTATGGAGGATGTGTTTGATTTTGATGCTTCTTCAAAAGGTGTTAATGCTTTATAATCCATATAGGAGTTTTCCTCATGATCCATTTTTGCTTGCTATTCAAAGGATGTTTCTGATTCACCATCCATGTCGAGGTATTCTTCATGATAAATTTTTGACATGTCTATGGGTTCTACTATGCCTTGATCATGTGTAATAATATTAAGAGTAGGAGACTCTTGTTCCTTGGTAGTGATATCAAGAGTATGAGACTCTTATTTTGGATGAAGATCATCTATATTTCCATTAGGAGTAAGCATCTCATGGGTAGATGGAGGAGTATGTGATATATGGATTTATGACATTTTGTATAGATTGGAGAATACCCATTAGTTCATGTGGTAGTATCTTGGAGATATGGATCCTTGATCTTGACTCTATGTGATGTTATCTTCAATATGCTTTGGTTCGTCTTCTTGACATGGATCAATTCCAAAGCATGGATTTTTTGTAAAGGGTTCTTGAATGTTTTCATTATGCATGGGTATTGGATCAATATTTTCTTGATCTTCAAGTGAATTTGGATCGAGTGTTGAATTAAGGATTTATTTAATATCAACAACCATGAGGTCAACTGATTATGATTATGAAGTGACTCTTGATGTATGTTGATTTTCTCATTGGATGAGGTAGAAACTTCTTTAGTGTGATCATTGGTAGATGGATCTTGATCATTATCCTCAACACTCGAGTTTAAGATACTGTCAATGTTATCATTAGTGGTTGAACCTTGAATTTTGTCTTCAACAGTTACTTCTCCTTGATCAATAAGGTCTTTGATGAGATTTTTGAGTTTAATACAGTTTGATGTGTCATGACCTTTTGTGCTATGGTATTCACAATAAGTATTATCATCATACCATGAGAACATTGATAGGTTTAGCATGGACTAGTTTTTTTAATGCTAATTCGATTGGCTCCCCTAAAGGAGTGTATTCACATTTGTTAGTGTTGTTGGATTTCAAGCTTTGTTGTGATTGAGGTGCTTGTTGATGTTGTGTTTGATATGCAATGTTTTGACGTGCATCCATGTTTTGGTGATCATGAAGATGTTATTGATGTAAATCAATTTTTTGATTATTTTGATTCAAGGAATGTATTGATTTTGTGATGGAATGATGTTTTGACCTTGATATTGATATTGTTGATGATTTTGTTGGATGATGTGTTGTTGAGGCATGAATGAATCCATCCCAAAGTTCCCCATGTATGGATTTAACATTTTCAAGTTTGATATGTTTATGTTTGGGATGTATTGTTCTTGTGAACCAATGTTGTGATGAGAAAGACTCATGCTTGGATTTTTTGATTGAATATTGGTCTTTTAGAACCCCAGGTTCATGCTTATGTTTTGAACACCTAGACTTGTTGGATTTTGAACATTGTATAATGGGTTGATGTATTGATTTGTGAAACTTGTTTGATCTACCATGTGACAAGATGTTCCAAAGTTTTGATTAGGCATACCCCTATTTGTTGTATCATTGGAGTTTGTGGGATATGATGAACTTATGTATGGATTGTATGATGGAGTTGTAAAACTTCTAGTATCAAACTCTTGTATTCCAAGGTTTTGTTGGTTTAGGTCACTCATAATAGATAAACTTTGGTTTTTTTCCATGTCTTTCTTGTTTTTTGATCTTGTTGCAAAAGTGAACCTCTAAGGTGTTTAGGACCAATGATGAATGGATGATGAAAGGGGTGAGTGATATGGATGATGAAGAACTCTCAATTTTGGACAACATAGACTAAAGGTTTGATGTTTGTGTTTTTGATGAGGATGCTAATGAATTTGGTAAAGCCTAAGAGTAGACTTGTGACTTTAGGATAAACTTTGTTCAAAAGGATGTTTGCTAATCTAACTAAATGTATGAAAAAGGATTCATTTCCAATCATATATCTAAACTAGGTGACGGTTGATGAAACCTTAAGTCTAGAAGATTGCTGTGCCCATAATTTAAAGTTGTTGGTGAGACGAGATGTCAAATGTTTTAATGTGAATGTGATGATTGATCCTAATGTTTGAAACTAAGAGAGACTTTTTTACAAGATCAAGGTGGTGAAAAAAATACTTTACCCTTGGAGTGATAAACCTAAGAAATCAATGTTTTTTTGGATGGTGAACTTTGGTATGATGTTGGAAGTGTGAAAAACCTAAGTATACCTTTCCTTGTTTGCTTTCAGTGTTGTTTGGAAGACAAAATGTTTTGAACATAGGACCAAGGTGTACCTGCTTTGTGGGTTCAATTGATTTAAACTTTGATTAAATGAGATTACTTTTACCATATCGAATGTCTTGATTATGTTTGACTCTAAATGCCTACAACTAAGCAATTTTCTTTCCATAAAGCTCAAAATTGTGAAAATTAAGATGCTAAAGTAATAGTCCCTTAGGTTAACTTTGGAATAATGTGGATTGAGATATAAGCCAAAATATTATGAAGCCTCAAAGATACTTTTTTGAAAAAAAAAAATCCTTAAGGATGTGCAATAATATAGAGCTTTTCAAAGGTATTCACACTAACCAAAGGGTTTAAAATTTTGATGAAAATTTTCAATGCTTGTTTTGAGTTCTTTTTAAATCAAGCAATGTGTCAAACTGACTCAAAAGGTGATGGAGATATTTCACAAGTCTTCTTCCACAAGACTTACTAGTTTGGATTAACAAAATTAGTCACTTTAACAAGCTAGAGGAATATAGGTACGCCACTTCTTAGTAGACTTACCTCACCCCTGAAGGAATGATTTTAAATCCAAAATTGTAGAGGGGTCAAATAGGCCATGTAAAGGAAATGTAATATCTTGACACGCTTAGCTTTGTATAAGAGAATGAACTCTTAAGCTTTATGCCTCAATTATAAATCAAACGTGGTAAGTAACTTTTGGGATTGGTGCACCTCCCATGCACTACCTCAAAGAACGTTTAGAAAAACTTGGTTGGACTCTAGACAAAGGTGTTTAATGATAACCGTGAACATAGGGGGTATAGACCATATGTAAGCTACTTAAAGCTTTAGTCGTTCTTTCCCAAATCATTGCATTCGAACGAGGATTAGGCACTGTCATGCTACCATGCCCCCAATTTAAGCTACTTTCTTTTGATTTTGCAAAATTTATATAGCCCATTGGTAAACGTGTTTTTAGGGTCACTTATGAGTTCTCCATTGTGGGATGTGTCTCATAGGTAGGCCCTTATCTAATACAGATAAGAAAATGTTGTTTCTCTTCACCCAAGTTCGCACAAAGTGCAAGGGGAAAGGATACATAACAAATCCTTGGGGTTACTCAAAAAAGTTTGTAAACTTAGAGTGTTTATCTTCACCCAAGATCACATGAAGCGCAAGGGGAGTGGATATGCACAAAAATTCTACACAAGCATGGCAAGCACACAATACACTGATTCATTTCAAAGCACTAAAATAGATATTATGTTCATTTTAATTGCACCAAAATGAAGTGTAAGTTTATGTTGTTCAATTTTAAACCATCATTGCAATGTGAGGATGTTTGGGTTCAATTTCAGTCAACTTTGAAAAACTCAAAGCATTGTAAGTTTTAAAGCCCAAATTGAAATCTAGTTATCCTAAAGCATGGAATAAAGTAGCATATGATGGGTTATATCATCCCATAAGTGTTCTAAAAACACTTTTACAATAAAGATCAAGTGATATTTTGCTCCTTCACTTCAAGATTTTATGCTCCTCTCCAAACCTGAATTTCATGCTCCAAATGATAGATGCAATCAAGAAAACAAGAAGATGTTAGGGTTAGGCAAATGATTAAGCATCAAAACCTTACAACCTAGACCAAATTGCAATGTGATTTGAATTTAGGTTAACAAATGGAAAATTTAACTCTACCAAAATTGAAAACCACCTACACCATTGCAAAGAGTATGAAATTCTACCCCATTTCAAAATAAAAGCTCTGAAAAAACCACCATTTGACCAAGATATGACCATTTAAAGATGGAGTGCAAAAGTAGGAAAACAATAGCACCTTTATATCATTACAATAACACCTCTATATCATTACAATAATGCCTCTATTTTGCAATAACGCTTCTATATCATTACAATAACACTGCTTTGTCAAAACAGTAGTGTCAGAGTTCACAAAAGCGTCGCTTTGCTTCAGAATCTAGAAATCACTAAAAATTCAAGTAAAATTCATCAAATTCGGTTAGTTTAGCCCTCCTTCTAGTGCCAGAATGTGAGCATGACCATAACCTAAGCTAAACCTACCAGATCCATACTAAATAAACCAATATTTAGCTAGTTAAGTCAAAATCCCAATGAAATGCTTGAAAACATCAAATAAAGAAGCCATTTAAACATAAACAAATAATAAATCCTTAAAGGAAACTAATATAATGATTCAAACCTCATCCCATTGGTGGATTGGTGTTGTATTGATGTGAATGTTAGTCCTTTCCCAACCCCTTAGTTGAAACGAGCTTTTAAACATATTCCATGGATGGATATTGATGAAAATGGATAAAATATGAGCTAAAATGCATGAAAACTAAGCTAAAATGATGCTAAATGCTAAAATACTAATAGAGATGGCTCTAAAATTCAATATAGTCTAGTTGCTCTAAATGAAAGTAGATCCATTTCTCATAGAAATGAGGAGTATTTATAGGAGAAATGGTTGAATCAATGGTTAGGATTGATTTGATCAATCAATGGATGAGAAGCAATGAGAGGTGAAGGCATGGATCAAGGATTCTCATTAATGGATGAGAATGCAAGTTGACAAGGATCAAGGATTTAATCAATGGCTCTCATTGATTCAAAGAAGCACACTTCCTAAAAATTAGGAAGTTGTTAGGAAGTTTGTTACAAGAATATTCCAATTTAGAGGAGTTCAAATAGAGGAATATTCCCTTGCAAGTGGGAGGGTGAGGGAAAATAGCTATTTAAATAATTAAAACAATGTTTTAATTGTGCAAGATGGAGGAAATTATGATTTCATCAAGTAAGTAACTTATTTAATAAGAGGGGTTTAATGACATTTTACTAAATAATAAAGATTATTTAATTAAATGAGAAGACATAAGTAATTTAATTAAATAATTCACATTACCTAATTAAATAAGATAAAAATTAGCATAAAAAGGGATGAACTATCCAAATAACATTGACTATCTGATTAATAGGAGAAACTGATGAATTTAGTTTTTGATAAGTTAAGAAACATTTACAGGGTGTTGTATCATTTACATGAAGAGCCCGTAGGGCCAAAAAGGATCCAAGTTCAATAGAACATTAAGTAACCAAACTAAAAACAACAAAAAGGACACAGACACTACACACTAATAGTAGAGACCCAACAAAAACAAGCAGACCAGACCACTAGTTGGCCACACCTTCCCATTTCTGAATGAGGAGATTTAAAACATCATCCCCAATCTAGTTGAGGCCTTCACCCTTGGTATTCCTATCTGGTTCCTCCTTGATGACATTGGAAAGTGTGACAATAGATCTATGAATCATTTTAATAGTGAAATGAGCTAGCCTATTGAATTTCCTTTCAAGTTTCACCACTCAATCACGTAGCTTGTTGATGTCCTCATCCATGTCATTATTCCATTGGGTCGTCTCCTCCTCGGTAACCCTGGGATCCGAAGAGTGGGTAGAGTCATCTTTGAGAATTTTTTCATGTTTGAGAAATGGCTAGGGCCCTCCACAAATTCCTCTTCCATCTCCTCAATAGTGTCTTTCTTGCCTTCAACTCTGTCACCAGTCCGCTTTGAGTCGCTTGAAATATCATCCACTAGAACCCCTTTCTTGTTCTTTTCCAATATGTGGGACCTCCTGACACTAGTTTGTTCTATCCCCATGTCCATACTTGCAGCCACAATAGTGTCACCTTTGGAGTCTTTTTCTGTAGCACTTTTTCCCTCATTGTCAGTGGTTGACAACTTCACCTGACACATAGTGTCTTTTTTCCCCTTTTTCTTAGCCGTAGGTCTGCTATCCATCTTGGTGAGTTTGTTCTTTATTTTGAATAATCTGGTCGTAGCCTTGGACTGGGCCAACCCAAGCTCCCCCTTCTTCTTTTTTGATGGGGGTTTAGATTTAGGCTCAGCAGAGGGTTCATTTTCAATCGAGGAGGTTTTTCTCTTAGGATCCATCAAAGCAGTAGGGGATGATTTATTAGAGGCAAGCTTAGGTGGTTCCAATTCTTCCACACAAACAATCAAGATGGGTTTAGGGGGGCACAGTGCCAAATGGAAGTGATAGAGCCTAAGGATGAGGCCTTGGTGTAGAGGCAGTGGATCTGACAAGTCAGGGTTAAGAGCAACAATTTCATGGGATTCCTTGATCGAATTTTCAAGGGAGGTCAATAGGAAGAAGGGAAAGCTAAGGATCATTTTGTGCCTTAGGTGGTTTAGCAGGTGCAGATAATAAAAGTATAAAACCTTAAATCTACCCTCTAAAGTAACGCATTTCATGATATCAAGACACACCTTATCCAAGGGTTTAGGCAACGCCTCTCTGTCAAAGCCCGACCGCTTCTTAATCGACTTCTCATTGTCCCTAAAGAAGGCATTGAAGCTCTCAAGATCTTGAGTTTTGGTGTGCTTCTTGTACTTCTTTCCATCGCAAGAAAGGCACGTCACCTTGGCAGTCACTTCCCCATTGACCTCAAACGAGATGCCTCCCATGGTGACTCTCCTCTCCCTCCATGAACTAGCAAATTGAGCCAATTTTTTTTTATCATGACCCACTAGACTTTCCAAAAGTGGCACCAAACCCCCCTCCATATAGATATGCCACACAATGGGGTCTCTATGAAATTCTTTGTAGTTGTCGAGCTCAGTCCTGACTCTATCGCTACCCATCTCAACCCACAACACATAGAAAATAGCCCAAGAAAACAAAGTTAGCCAAAAAATGGACTGGCCACCGGTGAATTTACTTGCCCTTATAACATCATTACCAAGCCACCCGAGGCAATAAGGCGTAATTAAAGCTTTCAAAAGTTTACACGCTCTAGTGGTCATTCCCAATGAATCCAACATCGTGGGGCCATAATTTTTCCTTATGTACAATAATCCAACGCAATAAGCCATGATAAAAAATATCAAATAATTCATACCCGACGTGTCGAAAATCACATTGAACTTACACATTTTCCTAGGCCTTTTAGCCATGGGGCCAAAATTTGAATTCCTTAAGTACACCTCATTAAATCTTATGGCCATCATTAGCTTGATCAAAAAATAATTAACAATCAAGTTGGAGATAAACATCACAACACACACATTCTCGAAGATTTGATGGGATATGTGGTACATATGATAAGATAGCCCATAAAGGCAAGGGACCCCACCATTCTCAGCGTCCCTCATTAAACTCACCATATCATCCAGCCTAGTCCCCACCATCATAGGTCCTAATGTGTAGTGCCACCTGTGCCCCCAAAAACTAGCTTTATGGCCATCATTAAATGGATATATTTCTTTGTTCCGCAAGGATTAATCCATGTATATTTGTTCATAGAAACTCGAGTCTTTTCCAACATTTGCATAGACTCCAAGAGGAACCTAAGTTGGCCAGGCCATCTACCACTTGGTTACTATTATGCCTTGCATACACACCCCAAATTTTGCTTGGAAAAGTCGGGAACCCCCTCTGTTTTCTTTCATTTTTCCGGTTTGTTTCATTGTGTTTTATGCTTTGTTGTTCTCGTTTCGTTTCTTCCCTCTTCACTTGTTTTGGTTTTCATCTCTCATTTTGTGTTTTTTGTCATTTTGGTCTTGTATCGGAGTTGTTTGAAACCCTCAGACCTTACTTTTTTGTCCTTTGTTGGGCTCAGGTTTTGAAACGAAACCTAAACTTGTCCTCGAGAGAGTGTTCAGGTTCTAAGTGTTGTTCCGAATTCGATCTCTACTTGTTTTCCTTTTCCTTGTTTGTGTCAGAATCGGACTTCAGACTGGAACTAGAACCTTGAACCTCTTTAGAAGGTTCCTATTTTGGGTTCCAACCCAATTCTGATCTTCGCTTTCGTTGTGTGTTTGCCTTTCGGGTTTGGGTTTCGGACTGGAACTGATACCTTGCACTTTTTGAAGGTTCACGTTTTGTGTTCGTTCCTAATCCCGATCCCCGCTTTGCCTTCGGGCATTGCTCAGGTTCACATTCCTTGTTTGGTCCCAATCCTGATCCTCATCTTTTTGTCGGTGTCTTTTCGCCTCCTTGTCTTGTTTCTTTGTTGCTATTCGTTATTGTTCTTCGCTGTTCATCTTCGTTTTTGTGTCGTTCCTCGTCTGGTTTCGTTTGTCGTCATCATGTCATTTATCCCCATTTTGCGTTGTTTGTTTTAAGTCTTGGTTTCATCTTTGTCCTTTTTCTTTTTCCCCTTGAAATTCAGAAAATACAAAAAAAATTAAAAAACATTTCAAAATACAAAAAAAATTAAAAACATTTCAAAATATAAAAAAATAAAAAATCACAAAATACAAAAAATGTTAAAATAAATAAAGTTAAAAGATTTAAAAATTTTAGAAGATAAAATTTAATCTTTTAAAAATGATAATAATAATAATTATTATTATAAAAAATAAATAAACTTTAAATTGAGAAAATCATAATTTAAATTAAATAAAGTAAAAAAAAAATAAATAATAAAAACTTAAAAAACAAAAAGAATGGTAATAAATAATTAATGAATGTATCCGATGGGAAATTTAAACTTACCATTCAAGTGTAAAAGTCGGAACCTGACCCGCTCAAGCATAGGGAACGAATAATATAAAAATATAAAAAATTTGCAGTGTTGTGTGTAAAGGTGCAAGTGCATTCCCAAAACCCACTCTCGCACAAAGAGAAACCAATCGGGATCGGGTCTCATCCAGACAAGACCCAGCATAGGTAAATGTCATGGCTCAGAATTGAACCAGATCCCACCTCCCGAATGAGGGTTTGTGTTCGTTCCAGCTCTCGATACCCCATACAACGAGCTCGGGTTTGGGCAGTGCATTGAAACTGGAGGGAAACAAGTGCAAATGCAAGGTGCTTCGCCAACTCCCGATCCCGTGCTCGACATCGAAGCCCAGACAAAGGTGAATGAATTGTTTGGATGCACACCTCAAAGAGTTGTCATTTCATCAAATGCGATATTTGCAACATGCACAAAATGGATTCGATAGATGGGCGCAACAAGGTAGTGAACATGTTCCACAGAATGCTTCAAAGAGGTTGTCATCTCATGGAATGCATTATTGAGGGGAACGCACAAAATGTATCTAGTGAAAAGGATTTCAAAACCTTTAAGCAAAATGGTGGGAGCACGTTATGGGCTTTGCACAAAAATGGGTCTGTTAGACAGCGTCTTAAACTTTCAAGCAAAAGCCTTGGCGGGTGAAGAAGCCGAATCACATGAGTTATTTTTATGTTCTTCTATCTACGCAGCGAGAAGGAAGGCCTTTGAATGGGGTATGAACATCCAACATAGCACAAAGGGAATGGAATTTTGTCATATGTGTGAAAGCAATTACCCCGATAAACATGCATCTAAATGGTGAAGCAAAGGTGCGATAAGTGAACTGCTCGACAAAATGCCTTAAAGAGTCATTGCATGGAATGCAATGTTACAGACAAGGCAATCAACAAATTGCGTGAGGAAATACCTCAAAAGAAATGTATCCTAAGAAACAAAATTGGTGGAAGATGCACATAATGGATTTGCTGATTCAAGTTTCAGACAAATAAAACTTTCAGACTTAAAATGGGATCTTTGAAATTTTTTTAAGTATCCTCCCTGTCATGCCATGATTGTAAGATATGCACGAAATGGATTTGGTGAAAATGCGTTAGAAACCTTTAATCAAACGGAAATCCTTCATGCTAATGCATGAGAATAGAGACAAGACGTGGGCTAACGTTGTATTATGCCCAATTTTATAAAATGCTTAGAAGAAATGGTAACTCAAGGAGTGCAAACGATGACATTTTGAAACATAACGCTGAAGCATAAAGGTGGAAGAATTTTGTTAAAACGTTGTAATTGCAACTACCCTGGGCTGCAAAGAACGATGGGTGTAAAGGTAAATGCTGCAACTCTGCCAAGTATCTTCTCCTATGTGTGACTAAAATATGGAAGCATGGGTGGCGCAAGTGAACCGTTTGACAAAATGCTTCAACAGATTTCATCTCATGGAATGCAAGAAGGCCACGGGAATTTAAATGCCTTTGCAAACATGAATGCAAAGTGTGAAGGCATGGACATGGCATGAAAATTGTTTGACATAATTTCTTAAAGGAATGTGGTCTCCATAATGCGTGATTACTGAGATATTCACAAATGGTCTATTGAAAAGGCTTTAGAAACTTTCAAACAGATATGAGAGCATTCGTGGAAGGAAGATGTGGAAGTTTCTCAGGCTCGTGCGAGAAATGTTGACTTGGAGAAGTAATTTCCAATTATCCAATAATCACTGCAAATCACAAATACAAAGGAATGAAATAATTGTAGGAAAACACATAAAATTGGATTTGTTTGAAAACACATTCAAAACTTTCAAGTAAATGTTAACTGGCAGGTGTAAAACAAAATGTTTTAAAAGCTGTCATCTTATGGAATGCAATAGAAAATATTATGAAGTTAATTCGAGATGTTAGAATTTCATGAGTCTCAATTCAAAATTGGCATTTATTTAAATTCTACATTTTTTATTTACTGACCTCTTGCACATTAAGTATGAAGGAGGTAATTAATTATGTGTTTGTTGTGATTTGCAGGTACTGTCTAGCATCAAGGAGCAAACATCAAAATCATGTCAATGCATTATTTAATGTTATTTTATTTCAAAATAACATTTTAAGAAAGGGGGGTTTTTATTATTTCATTTATGGAAATCTGGAGTTTATCATTTATATTTAATTGAAATAATTTGAAATCAATTATTAATTTGATTGATTTGATTGATTAATTTGTTCTATTGTTTACATATGCTCTTATGCAACAAGGATGGCTTACAAAGTTGATGTACAAAAGGGAAGTTTTCTAGAAAGACTATCAACTAGTAGTGGACTGAGTCTTTTGTGGCCCCCACTTGGAGCAATTTTTGGAAGAAGATGTTGATGCACATCGTGCAAGATGGAGAACTCTGAGTCAAGTTGAAAGTTGCAATTTTGAACTGGGATCAAGTTGGAGAATGAAGTTGAAAACAAAAAGTTTCTTTTGCAAGAGGGACTTCATGCTCAGGAAAAGCTCCTGTTGGATGCATTATTTTTGGAGGGAATTATGTAATTGTTGAACTATTAATTGTAATATCTACTCACTTTAGGGGTTAGATTTTTAGGAAAAGAGTTAGACATTTCACAGATTAGTTGATTAGAGTTTAGCAGTAGAGTAGACAATGGAGTTTTCTATATTTTTAGTTAGTTGAGTCAATTTGAAGACATTGGTTTCTGTACACTAGTGAAGTTTGTCGGAATTGTAAATGTTGCTTATTCGTTTCACTACATAGGAGCAACCAGACTTAAACCTGCTTTAAGTTGTATTCTGGAATGATGTTTGTTTTATTAATCATTTGATTTGAAACTTTTAAGGAATGAGTAAAGTTTATCTTTTCTTTTGTTCGAATTATGATTTGAAATCTACTGTTAATTTCTGCACTATGAATGAATGTTCAACTTTGTATTGATTACATGTTGACATATTCTATAGTTCAGTTTAAGGAATTCCTTGGAGAGTAACAAGTCTGGTTAAATGAATGAATCAACATTCTTTTCTCCCTTGCGTCCCTAATCTATCTTTTTCCTTTTTTTTATACCCCCTGGTTAGAGTAAGTTTTGGTAGGAATTTGATCTTGCAGCAACCAAGAAGCTCAATAACCAACATGCCCCTTGAACATTAGAGTTGCATAGGCCACTTAATGATGACAAAATAGTTGAGAAATAACTACTGAGACCTTGGAAGATACATAGTCTTAGATTATTTCTCTTTTTTAGGAGAAATAGAGTAGCAATATTCTATTTTAACGTTGTTGTTGACCATCAACAAAACTTGCGCTAGAAGGAGGGCCACTTGAGCAATTTTGGATTGTTGTGAGTTGGAGTGGGTTGGGTCTTGGAAAACCCAGCTCTGATGGGCAGCCCTTTGTGTATTCTTAGGATTCTTAATGAAATTCCTTATCACATGCATAATAGGCTCCCATTATTTTTCACTAATAGTGGACAAATTGCTAAAGATCATGTTAAGATTTGCAAGGATTTGATGGGTCTTCACTAGATTCTTCATGAAGATACCCTTGCCAAATTTTCATCAAAACACTCCAAGGTACAACATGGCAGTGGTATGTTAATCTTCCACTAAATTATATTTGTTCATGGATGGAGTTAGAAATTTTATTTGTGGATTAGTTTGACCCTTATGCACGAACACAAGACCCATCATTTGAATTTGTAGCTACAAAAAGGACACCATCAGAATCAATTTACCTGTTCAATCATAGGTTTTTGTTGATGTATCAACGAGTTCAATATTTAAATCTATTTATTAATGATTATATGCTAAAGGAACATTACTATTGGGGTTTGAATCCTTCATTTGCAATAGAAATTAGACGTTGTGGGGAGGTTACCTCCCTACATGATGTATTGAACAAAGCTCTCTTACTGGCACAAGTTGGACATGACGTAAGAAATTCAAGTAGCCAAAATAAGGATTGTAATACCCGTGTGCTTGCAAGCTAATGTCCTTTGCAACCTTATGCCAATTTACCCACCATCCCTACCTAGATGCAATCATTCTCACCAAGCAGCTACAACCTTCCTAATCTTCCAAACACCACGTTTTCCAATGCTTCGAATCAATTCAATCCCATGCAAGGCCTATGGAAGAATCTATCTTTGCAAAATCCAACCACAAAGGTAAGTATTCCACCTCCCAATGAAGTTGTGACTATATCATCTCTTTTTAGTCATATTACAAAGCATAGTCCATTACATCATAATGAAGTTGTAAGCAAAAGATTTGATGAGAAAGTATATCATTTTGATTTTTGATTTGACAAAGAGCGTGAAATGGATATACATTCAAAGAATAATGTAAATATCAGGTTAAAATCTAGTTTCATTGGAAATGTTAATACTAATGATGATATTGAAAGAGATGAGGTATTAACACAAGATTGTTGTCATGAAAAATCAACAACTAAATAATCTCTTTCCAACACTTTGAAAATTTCTTCTGAACAAGATGAACAACAAGATGAGGGATGGACAAAGGAGCATGGTTCATGTTAGCTGGATATACCACGTATGCAAAATCGAATAAGGGAGAAATTGGAAGAATTAGGAGATCTGGAGTTATCAGAACTTATTAGGCCAAATGGATGTAGGATACATCAAACAAATCAACATTCTCAGATGGATTGTCATATTTTCCTTGGCAGGATGGAGTTATATTTCAAACAACTGATCACTATTGAAGGAATACTTATGAAAGATCCTTGGAATACTTGTCCACTCAATGAGGAAGATGAAACAGTTAGCGCACATGAAAATGATAATCAGTCCATCCAAAATGATGAGAGTAATTGTGAGAAGATGTTTAGTTCTTCCCCATCATTCAATGGCTTCGATCCTTGCATTAAGATGGATTCAACAAATAACAAAATTTCTTTACCTTGTGTAGATTTACTAGATGTGGAAAATGATTTTACTAATGCATTCATGGATCCTTGCATAATGGTGAATAAGGAAGGAACACCCGTTAATGAATTAACACGAGGAAATCATTCTGTTGATTTAAGTGATGGACACTTAGAAATAGAAAGCAACATAGTTTCAGGTGAAATTGCAAGTGGATCTCATGATAAAAGGCAAGAAGCTGAGTGCCAAATTGATTTCTCTAAAGAAAAAATTCAAGTGGATCAAGGAATGTATGATGAGGTCTAGCTGGATGATTAGAAGAATGCCAAGAAGATGATCAAGAGGCTACCTCAGAAATTGAATTGCTTCAACATGATGAAGAGAATTAAATGGAGGAGTTTCTCCTTAGTTTTGATTCTGTTTATTCAAATGATTTGTTTCAAGAAAATCCTCATTTATCATGCATGAATGAATTTTACCTTGACGATGGTAAAATTGATGCTAACTTGCAGCACGTTTTAGTTGATGATATGCATAAACATGAACTAAAGAAGTATTTTCTTGGATTTGACTCTGTGCCTTCAAATGAGTTGTTTGAAGAAAATCCTTGTTCACCATGTATCAATATCTCTAACATTAATGACGATGAGATGGAGGCTGATTTTCAAACTCTGGGGGGTGACATATTTGAAGAGAGTGTTGAAAACAATGCTTCATCTCAAGAGGAGGTGGCTTTGCAGACCGTGCAAATTGACAATGGAGATTATTTGTTGTTCAATCCATCTGAGGAGACCGAGGTGATTTGGGAATCTACATCTTAGTGGAATACAGAGATGTCAGTAAATGGATATCCCAACTGCAAAACAAATCTCACTTCAGGTGATCCATGTAGGATTCTTCCTTTTGGTTCACATTCTGAGGTAAGCAGTTCTAATCTCTTGCTGACTGGAAAGATTACAGAGTTAGGTAAGGAAGATGTTGAACAAATTGCTTTAGAGATTGATGAAACCAAAGATTTAACTGACGATCCTTGTATTTTGGAAAACATGATTGAAGTTAATGGTCCCTGTGAAATCAAACACACTAGTTTGTTGTTCAAAACTAGTGTTGATTGTGATAAGGATATGCATGAAATTTTTGAGCCAAGATTGGATGTCTTGAATGCTAATGATACATTGCTAATGGATGTCCTTTATGTTTACATGCATATACTGGAGCGAAATGGAATAGTGTTTCATGAGCTGAGACCTTGTGAAGAGGAGATCATACGACATGAACCAACAACAACTGAAGGTCTTCTAAATCAAGTGGTGTCTTTTCATGATTTTCAGTTTGATTATGACGTTGGGGATAATAAAATGTGTTTGTGGGTAAATCATGACAAGGTTGAGAACTCACAACTATTAATATTTCAAACTTTATATTTTTGAGTATAAAGATAAGGTTTCTAGGTTTAGAATCGTACCTAGTAAATTAAGGCTTCTGCACATAATGAAAAATTAGTCGGGTGGATGTATAAATTTTCATAGTTGTGTGTTTGTAAAGCTCTGTTTTAGAGTTAGTTTAGGATTAGGATTGGTTAGTGTTAGTTTTTTAGTTTGGTTGGTTTTCTTTTTTTTTGTTTTGGTTTCTTTTCTTTCGTTCTGTTGTTTTTCTTTTTTTTGTGTCCTCTTGTTCTTGTTTTTGTTTCTGGGGTTGTTTGTTTTCTTTTCTTTTGGTTTTTGGTTGTTCATTTGCTGGTTTTGGTTCTCATTTTTTTGTTTTGGCTTTGTTGGTTCATCGTGTCTATCTGCTCTTTTCTTTTGCTCCTCTCTTTTCTTGTTTGTTTCTTTTCTTTCTTCTGGGGATTCCTCTCGTTGAAAGTAGAAGATGAGTTGTATGCAAGTTATGTTGAAAGGTGAATCTGTTGAGAGTTTGTTTTCTGTGTTTTCAAACACTTGATCAGTCAGTTGCTTTGAAAACTTTGATTTACCTTCATCCATTTTGAACTGGGGAATGTTAGCATGAATTAGAACTTGGTGCATTATGAAAATTTTGAGGAGTCTTTAAAGGTCTATCATGCTTTGCACATCTTAAGAAATCCAGCAGTTAGTTTACATCGGGTTGGGTAGCTCTATTCCAAGTGAAAAATCTAAAGGTTTACATTTCTTTCACAATGTCCACCATGGTTCTCAACCCACTGCTTAGGATTCATTGCTTAAGGATTGAGGGAAAACCAAAAAATATACTTGAAAAGAATCAACACCTGAGAAAAGGAGGAAATAAAAGAAATCTGAAAAATGAACTCAATCAACAAGGGTAATTCAAGTATCTCTACCGGGGCTATAGATGCCTGGCTGGTAGTAGAACGATGCTTAGAGAGAACCAGAGGTATCTATGTTGGGGCTATAGATACATGTCTAGTAGTAGAGCTATGCCCAAATATCATTGCACGTCAGAAATGTAACTCACAACTACGTAGCTTGGGTAGAGTCTATTCCACTTTGATCACAACAACCCTTATGGAGGAGAATGAATCATTTGCACACATAAACAGATTTCAGTTTCATCTCAGGCCTTTGTCGTG
>VDFB02242234.1:0-14538 GCA_007258455.2 Sequoia sempervirens
TTAAGTCTTTTCAAAATAAGTTATCTGCATTTTGTAGAGAAACAATGAGGCATATGAAACAAAAGATCTGGGATGAAATAATGCAAAGGATTAATCATTTGTGTGACATGTTTCAATTGATTGATTCTATCAGACAACATTATAAGAAGCTCAAAAAATATTTAGTGGACAACAAAAATGTGTTGGCATTAGAGAAATCTGCAATCAAATTCAACAAACAGTCTACAAAGCTAGTGCCAATGTTTTGAAATAAAAAGGGATCACTAATCGGCTTGCTACATCAATGGCATTGTCTTCTGTCATTGAAAAGTGTTTGAGAATGCGTGAAACAAAGGAATATTTGCATTTGGTTGCAGACAAGATGAAGAAGTTGGATGAAAAGTTAAGGAACTTCACAGAGCTTGGTTTGCCAGAGGATTTTGACACAAATGAGTGATTCATTGGAAAGAATAATTTAAGAAAGAAGATGGAGGTTGCAAGGAAGATTGATTTGGACCAGTTTCCTTAAAACCCAGATGTGGTGAACTATTTAGATTCCATCAAACCATTGCTAACCTTGAATGCAAAATTGGTTGAGGAATTCAAGATAGGTTCCAATTTCAATCATGAATTGTTAACAAATCTTCAATTCAAACAATATCAATTAGAACAAATGATAATTCCACCACTTGAACAATGGAAGTTGCTAGAAAAGGTGATGCAGTGATTTGATTTTTGATAATATGAGTTTCCAAGTTCCAACTCAGCTCTGTGCAAAGTTATCTTTGAGCAATATTTTCCATTGCCAATGCCTCTTTGTATTCCTTCTGTAGCATAGAAAAATTATCTTTGGAAATTTTCATGCTTATTTGGGTCTTTCTTATGGATGTTGGCCTATTTTTTCCTAGATTTAATGTTGTAATGTGGTCAACACATTCATATTAGGTCTTGGACCCTTGTGAATTAATAAGAACCTTATGATGTCTTGTAAAAGTGTTGTAACACATTTTCACACTTTTCTAGGACCTTCTTAATATAATTCACTTAAATAACCTCTTTTGATCACTTACCAAGTCTTATTTCAAAGTGTTGTAACAAAATTTCACGCTTTTTTAGGCTTGTCATCAATAATTTGACCCTTTCTTATGCTTAAATGGCCCCTTTATACACTTACAGGCCCTACTTAAGTGTGTTTTTGAGAATAATCCCGTTAAACATCATTTAATACACTTTAATTCTTGACACCCACTTAAAATGCTTAAGTGGGGTGACTTAGTCCCACTTGGCTCAAAAATCAAAATTATTTCAAAATTCCGGCAGGATATTATTTTCTAAACCTTGAGGTTAGCTTGTGATGTGGTATTTTTGAGAAATTTTGTATAATCATGTATAAATATAGGGTTTTTCCTCTCATTTCACCCCCATTCCCCAATTCATTCACTCAATCATTCAAGCAATTATTAATCATTCATTTAAGCATTTTAGGCATTTTCAAGTCTACATCCATTGGAGCTTCTACTTGCATATCTTCATACTTCTACTTCAAGGGTTTGGTGAGTTGTAGCATTACATGTTGCTCATTCATCATTATCTTTTCATTTCATTTCATTTTCAAGGGTTTAATTACCAAATCGGGGTTTGACCAAGGAAAACCCCTATTCACTAACCCTCAACATTTTTCCCCTCTTTGCATGTGTTTTGTAGGTCTTGTATGTAGATTTTTCAAAGAGAAAGGTGTGAAAAGTTGTCAACAATTCATCAAAGGAATTCAAAGTCAACAAATCCCTAAAAGAAGCTTGGAGAACACCTACAGGTCAAATTCTATAGTTTCATATTCAGATACCTAGAGAAACAGAAAGTGCAGACTAAGAGCTTCTGTTTCCACCTTTGAATTTCCCAAAATTTGGAAGTGGACTAAGTCACCATCAATGGCGAATTAGTCCCATTGCCAGGCCTAAAAATTGTTTTTTGCAGTTTTGAGTACCCTTTTGGTTGAAACATGTTCTAACAGAATTTCCCCGAAACAAGACTAAGTCACCAAGCTTGGCATAAGTGTCCCGGTAGGCTTCAAAGTGATTTCTATAGGATTCTAGAGCTCCTCTGCATCACTTTCTAGTTTCCAGGTGCACCTCTTCAATCTCATTAATTTTTGTTATAGTTTACTTACATTTTTACTTCATTTTTCATATCACAACATGTTTTCAAACAAAGTGCATTTTATTAGTTTTTCATTAGTATTCAATCTCTTTTATCAATTCTTTGCATCTAGGCCATTCTATTTAGACATATTGCAATCATATTTGCATTATTCTTGAGTGAGCCAACTAGGTTTTTGGGCTTCCTCTCCTTTTAGGTGCAAAACCATGGAAGTGTAAGAGAGCCCTATCCACAAAAAGCTATGGTTCACTTTCATGTGAAAATCAATAAAAAAGCTCAAATTCAGACTTTAGTAATGTGTTGATGTTCAATTATCTGTATTATTTATTTTATCATTTGAAGAAAAAGTCTGGTAGTGGTTTCAACTACTAGATACACATTAAATGATTGTTGATGTTCATTTTTGTATATGCTACTAATACTATTGTTAATTAGTTATTAAGCATTGAGTTGAGTGATGAATCATTGAGTACATGTTCAAGTTTTACTTTTAACACAATTAAAATATGAACTATAAGGTGATTTTAATTCTAGGCATCCATAATCTTAGTGAAATTGCATTACAATTCACACATCAATACTCAAACTCCATGACTACTTATCATATCCACTAAACATTTATATGAATTTATGCTTTAATCAAGGTACTTTAACTAGTTCATTAAAGCAGAGCTAGAATTAAAACATACATCAATGCATAACAACAAAGAAGATTAATGAAAGATCATTGATCAAATTTCATTAATAATTCATATAAAATGTTACAGCTAGAGAGAGATAGGCTCAAAATAAGGGAGAAAAACAAGCCTTAGGCCGAGATGTACACATGTCAGTTGATTTCACCTTGTTATGATTCTGAGCTTTTGTGTCCATGGGTAGGGTTTAGGGTTTAGAATGAAAACCCTCTTTTCAAAATCTTGTAGTCATAAACCTCGAAGGTTCTATTTTTGCGTTGACTCTTCATACCCAGTTACCGGTCTTTTAAGTTGCAACTAGAGCCATTGAGGTCATTGTATTACCAACCCTTTTATTTAGGTCTGTCGATCATCATGCTCTTGTTTACCATTTAATATTTCCTAAGTCAGACCGAAATATTTTATGATAAAAGCCTTAAATATTAAGTCTTTAATCCTGAGGATCGAGTCCCGTCAACCTAACAATGTCCCCATTTTAAAAATAACTTTATTTGCATGTGCAGAATATACAACTGTTTGATTGCAAGATCTAATCCTAGGCATTCCCTGCCAGCGCCGTGTGATTAAAATAAGGCTTTAATAGAAGCCTCTAGGTTAGCAGACTATCGACGTGTGTACCGTTGTATGGGTGGGTCCCGGTCTTCAATGTGGAACCCGACATTCTAAAGTTTTCAGATCAACAAATGGGATACAATGGTGAGATTAAATCTCAGCCATTCCCCGCTCACCCTATGGGATTAAAATAAGGCTTTAATAAAAGCCTCGAGGTCAGCGGGTTGTTGCCACATGGATTCCATGATTGTTTGGAATGAGAAAAGGTGGGGCCCAGGGAGTGGATGATTTGGTGTCTAGTTGGTGAGCTCGTTTTGGCCGATGGAATGGTGCATGATGGTGACATGAATTCAAACTTGGTTGACTTGATCTGAGTCATTCAAAAGGCCATCTCACCTGGAGATCGATGATGGAGTTGTAAAATTGAAAGTACGACCACAGTAGCCATTTTTTCTTCACGCGATCAAGCAATAATGGCATAAATGACCTCCAAAGCTACCCAACCTCACTCATGCTAGACATAAATGATTAATTCTTGCATAATTGAGAGTTGCAATTTGCAAATAAATCTAGAGCACACAGGAGATTGAAAAGAGTATCTGCAGAGTTCAATGTGATCAATATTAGGGTTTTCCTAGGATTAAAAGCTATAAATGAATCAAATGCAATTTTATGTGCTTTATTTAGATTACCTGGGATTAGGGTTAAAATTCATTGTGCTTTCAGTTGAATTGGATTTGTGCTTTGTTTTAATTGCTTTTTTGAGGTTTGAATTTTCTTTAAAAAATCACAATTCTGTCAAACCTTTTGAATTTTTCACCTTCAAGCTGAGCCCTAGGTTTGAATTGAGAAGCTTAGTATTGAATCCATTTCTATCAAAACCCTAAGTTTATCTGAGCTAATTTTGTTACCAATGGCACCCAAAGCACAAACTGCTAGCCCTGCAACCTCATCCAGACTGCTATCCCAGGATATATTGACCAATTAAAACCCTCCACAAACAAAAAGGTTGAAGGAAAAGTTGTATTCTATGGTCATAAAATTATTGATAAGTTGATGGAAAAGTAATGCTTCATTAAGGATGAAAAAGTTCCCTATACTGGATGGCAATTGTTCCAACACTAGTTCAGGAACAAAAATCTTGGGGTTCATGTCTATAACCCTTGTAGACTAGACATGGGAAAGCTGGTAGTTCCTAATGTGTACATGGATGTAGATTTGTTGAAGGACATTTCTACAAGATATGACCTAGTTGTCAGGATGGTCAGAACATTTGATGGCAAAGAGATGTTGATGATAACAAGAGAAGAGATTGCAAATATTTTCCAACTACATGAGTGGAGTGAGGATATGGTTCCTCTTGACATGGATGTTCTCATAAAGGAGTGTGAGAATACTAGGGTGCTACTCAGAACATAAATGTTACATGTGCACACTGCTAGCACCAGAACGAGGAAGAATAAGAAGCAAATAAAGATTAGTAGGGATGAACTTGAACTCTTCCCCATGAAATATTTTGCTAATTACTTCAAGAAGACTGTGTATTCTTTATGCCAAATCATTGGTTTCACTCCACCTGATACCTTGATGAGGGAATATAGTTACATGGCATATCATCTGCAACACCCATCCTTCAATGTAGTCTATGACTACGCCACATATTTGTTAGAACACATTCACAAGGGTTTGGTTGATTTGAAAAGTGGAAAGAATTGGGTACATTTCTGGTGGTATTCTTTGTTAATGCATATGTTCTTGCATAAGGGTGAGAAGAATTTTGAGGACATGCCATTAAAGAAAAGGGAAGATGACATTGATCTACCTGTCCAATGCTGGACCCAAATTTTGGACAAGGATGATCATAAATTTGATTATGTGGTTTTCCATAATGCCTTTGCCTCAAAATTGAGAAGGTTCCTAGTGTATGATCCACCCTGGATCCCCAAGGAAATCCATGAATTCCTGACGCCCATGGAAAGGAGAACAAATTTGAATCTGAGTCACAATTGGGGAGACACAATCCCATATCCCCACATAAAAATCTTCAGAGTCAATGGCACAAATGTCATTCCATTTGTATTACCAAGGGATGTGCCATTGAGGATTGGATTCTTGGAAATAATGAGACAATTGGGAGGATCTCAAATGGCACATTTTCCTGAGACATTGAGGAAGGGTTCATTCTTCCTAGAGTACACATCATTTGCAGATTGTGTGATAATAAAGGGAGGACGGAAAAAATTGTTGAAACTTCTCGCACCTTACAACTTGAACAGCATACTTCCAAGGAACCATGATCCTGAGAGCACTAACTCATTTGACTGCAAAATCTGACGAAATATGTATAATTTGATGTATTGTCGGGTGCTTCTAAAATTTGATGTGTAATTTTCAATTTTTTAAAAGTTTATCCACGACGTTCGTCAAAATTTCGACAAACTTGGGTTTCGTTGAAATTTTGACAAACATGAAAAATAAGAAAAAAATCAAATTGTGGCCGACATAAAAGAAAAGTGAGTTCACTGATTTATTGCGATAGTGTTTTGCTATACTTGCGAATTTTCTCTACTTGAGACAGTTTGTGGAGAACTAAGGATGATTTTGTTGGGAAAAATTAAAAAAAATTCAAGAAGATATCGCTAGGTTGAGGGTAGTCATTTCCTTTTTGTAGAATTCAGTTGTGAAGTTAGATTTGTAGTTCCAGGTTTGAAAATCATATTTTAAAGCAACATCTCATCATATTTCATTTTTAGAGGTTTAGGGTTTTGAGAATTTCATGTCCACATTTTATTGTGTGAAATCACCATAAGATCACAACCAAGGAACAAATTCTTGTGACTGTAATTATGTGATCCATAACTCTATTGGTCATGTGGCACAGTTGTGCTATAACAAATACATGATGCATTCATGTGTGACCCAAGTTTAATGTGGCTATGTTGTGATAGAAATGGAGGCACTCATATAATCTTAGTTAATTCAGATTGTATAGTAGTGTCAATCATCATTTAAGGTGCGTGGGGTTTGCGTAAGTTTAGCAGGGTTACAATGTAATTATAGAATGATCGAGTGATTATCTCTTGCTGCAATAAAAGAGCCTATAGCTTTCACAGTTTGATATGTACAAAGTGGTTGTGTTATATCAATTTATGTAGTTCAAAAGCACAACCCATGTTTAATGGGCTATTCTAGAGAGTGATCAATATTTTTCTAAACCTTATAGATATTTTACTTAAAAGTGTATAGCTTCAAACTACAAACCAAGTTTGTTACATACTTGAATGCAATCTTGGGTTTACCACAAACTATAATAATGTGATGCTGCTAATAACCATTATGGAAAGTATTAAGCTTGAAGACCAGCCTTTATATATAGGATGATACATTTTTCACACGATTAGGGTTTTATACCTTAATGATCGAAACACAAACTTCCACACACTCTAGGATACAATCCAAGATCATACCACAACCACATCAAGACAACTAATTTTGACCCAAGATTTAAGGTTGTTTTAATACCAACGAGAAGCATTGGTAAGAAGAGTTAGGGTACAAACCCTAGGCCTTTGTAAAAACATAAACAATAACTCTGTAGTTAGTGAGGTTTGCAATACCAAAAGATTGAGACATTGTAGCTAATAACAAAATCTTGCAATCTAAACATTGTAGCCAATAACAAGCACACTGTAGCTTAGTGACATTTGTAAATGCAATCTATGGTAAGAAGAATGACAGTCACTTGAGATGTGATAGTCAAAAAGAGGCTGAGTAGTGACAAGATAATAAAGCTCAAACCTTGCATAGTAAAGTGGAGATTTTAATAATGAGTTTCCTTACCCCCTTGCTGACCTTAATGATTTTTCAAATGCTTTTGGTGAGTAGACAAGGCAAATGCAATCAGAAATGGTATCGAGAATGAAGTAGCAGTGGTAATCATAGGTTCAATGTTTCTTCTTAGCCATTGTATAATGGAGGTAGTGGATTGCATGTTTGAGCAGTGTTTTGAGACTCACCAAAGATGGGAGAATAGTGAATAATACCTTGTGTACTATGAAGTAGTGTCAATAAGGTTGAAGGATCTTAAGAACTACAATACCATGAAACAATGAGTCCCTTGTAGTAAGTAGGAAGTCTATAGGGCATAGTTTGATTTTATAGAAGGATGCTCATGAAAAAAATCTTCAAGTGATAGTGAGTAAGCTATTTGAGATTGCAGCTAAGGGTGCAATACCCAATCTTAAAGGAAGTTAGCAAAGTAGTAAATGTGCAAGAAAATTGAATCATACACAACAAACAATTCACAATGTTATCTTCCATAATGCCTTGAATTTGAAGACAAAAATCTCATTGTATCTTCATGATGAAAGTGGTGACCTTAATGGTCAATCACTGGCAACCATGATTTTAAAACATGCTATTGTGCTTATGGAGGCAACATTTTAAGCAAGGCAGTGAGTGGTGGTTTGGAACAATGGCAGGTATGAAGGACTTACTTTATATGCATACTATGCAGTCTAGCTTAAGACAACGTTCTTAGAAAAGATTGAAGGTGGATTATGGAACTCAAGGGTTACCATGAAAAGGATTAAAGCAAAGACTGAGATCTATTTAAAAGCCACGGTCATGAAGATATTAAAGATGTCACATGCAAAAAGCTAGTAGCTGGAGTAATGAATACAGTGCCAAAGAGGATAGTGTGCTGGGGAAGATTCAGGAGATCTCCACATTATCTAATTACATGGAAATACATCATTTATTTATTTATTTTAATTACAAGAAATCATTCTAAACCCTATATAGGATACATTGATACTTCAAAAGCCTCTAAAGGAATTTCAGATTATGCAAATATATGTCAAGTAAATACCTGAATTACAAATAGTAGCGGGGATAATGTAAGATTTGTTGAAAGCTGAGAGCAAGAATGAGATAAGCGATGAAAGATCATGCCTCCTTTCCATCTCCTCAGAATTACCCTACCATTCTTTATTGAAACACTTCTCCATTTTTGGTGGTCTATGCTTGAAAATAATGTTTTGAGAAGGTTTTGAAGTATGTTTATTAAAATGAAAACTCCATTACAATTGGGCTACGCTGAAACAAAGGAACTTTGACAAAAGTTTAGGGTATGTTTATTACCCAAAGTTTTTAGATTTATTTTTTGGCGGGCTATATTACTTGATTCCTTAGTAGTTTATTCAAATGGATTGTGACTAAATAAATGACCCAACTATTTAGTCATTTTTTATTTTGTGTGACTAAATAATTTTTAATCAACAACCAAACTGGTAATTTATTTACTCATTTATAGTTGAGTTACAAGAAATGAGTAGAATTTAGTCATTTTTAGTTGTTGTGACTAAAAATTTTAGTCACCTAGTCATTTATTTTCCAAATTCTACTAGTGTGTGCTTCCTTGTGCGATTAGGGCTCTCTCAATGTTGAGAGCCCTAGGGATAAGCTCATCATAAGAAGTGACACATTGCATCTTTAACTAAAAGGATAAATCCATATTGACATTAGCAATGATGATTCTGACTTGTTGCTCCTTAGGAATTGGTCACTTGCTCTTACTAGCTCGCTACCTCCATTGTTGTAGGAAGTTTGTGATCAAGTTCAATATTATGATTTTAGGAGTCTTAACGGTTGGAAATCATAGTAAAATTAGAATTTAATAAGTTTTGGAATTAGCATTTTAAAGTGTTTTTAGGGGTCATTAACTTAAGACTATCTTCTCTTTTTTAGGGGTGGTTGCATGCCAAATTTTTTTGGTGTAAAATATCGAAATTATTAGATTTTGTTACCTGTCTATGAATAAAAATTATTCGAGTGTGAGTTTGATATTTTTTGAAGATCTAAATAGTCAAGCTTGGTAAAGAAAAATCATGTCGGATAATATTAGTCCAGAACAAAATGAAGAGACACTTGATAGATTGTGGGCTAGATTGAAAAGAAAGGGTGATGGGAAATGTTATTGTCCTTGCAATAATTGCAAGGGCTTAAAAACGAGACAACTTTTAATCACAACAGCTGAGAAACATTGTAGGAAGCATGGTCATGTTGAAGGGCATGATTGTATCCATTGGTAAGTTGTTCATTATATGTGTTTATATTGATTGAATTTGTAAATTTTTTTATATCGTTTAACATTATATATATATATATAAATCACTTGATCATGATCATGGTTTATTTATTGTCTATCATTATTATTATAAAGATTGGGGCACCCTAGGGTAGATGATATGGATTATCATGACCCGAAGAATGAAGTTTTACAAGTGGACAAACATGGAGCTGTGAATATCAAAGATGAAGTTAATGATCCTATGGAAGAAGATGATCATGTGCCAAAAAACATAGTTGAAGATGATGGTACGGATACATTGATCCATGACACATTTAGTGGCGAGTTGATCATGATGATCAAGATGACTTTGATGATGTTCATGATTTACCTATACCTGAGAAGGCATATGAGCCCCTTTATAAAGGCTTCGAAACAACTCTTCTCTGTGTTGTATTGTTGTTGTTGAACTTGAAGGTTATGAATGGTTTATCAAACATAGCAATCTCACAGATGTTAAGGTATGTCATATATGTCATCTTTTTTCATCTATTTTAATTGTTGTTAGTTCATCACTAGTAAATAAAGAATGAAATATGTACCATTAATATTCTTTATATGAACAAATTATTTTTTGTTGTAGATTGATTGGTGAATTTTTGTTACCACCATCAAATATTTTACCTTGCCCATACCGAGATTTATCTGCCATTATGAAAGATATGGGAATGGAGTATCAAGTAATAGATGCATGTCCCAATGATCATATTATATATCATAAAAAACATGAATTTGCAACAGAATGCCTAAAATGTCATATCGGTAGATATCAAACAGATCAACTAACAAAAAAGGTGCCTACTTGAGGTTCTTTGTTATATTCCCATTATTCCACATATGCAACGATTATTTAGGTGCGAAAGCTTACCACAATTTATGGATTACCATGCATGGAATAGAAGTGGAGATGGCATTCTTCGAATGCCTATAAATGGTTCTTCATTTAGGGACATGGAGGAAAATGGCCACACTTTAAAGAAGAACCTCGTAATCTCAGGCTTTCATTGGGAGCGAACGATGTCAATCCATTTGGAGAGCTAAGATCTATTTACTCGATGTGGCTTGTTTTTGTTATCAACAATAACATTCCTCCATGGATGTCAATAAAGAGGAGCACAT
This sequence comes from Sequoia sempervirens, assembly GCA_007258455.2. NCBI lineage: Eukaryota > Viridiplantae > Streptophyta > Pinopsida > Cupressales > Cupressaceae > Sequoia > Sequoia sempervirens. The sequence goes on from VDFB02242234.1 coordinate 10,633, forward strand.
AATGTTGTCAATGATTGTTCCAAGTATTTGTTTACATCAATTTTCTTTAACGTAGTAGCATCTCATTTGTCTTATTTGTTGCATAATGACTTATATTTTTTTCATTCAATAGTCATGTACATTAATTTATATATATTGCAGTAAAATGGTTATAATAATTATGTAATGTTTATGTTGATTCAACTAGGTAAGTACCAAGTTAAATATATGAATGTATATATCGAGCCTCTTATCGACGAGTTACTAAAGTTATGGAATGGCGTCACGATGTATGACGTCTCTAGACCAATAGGACAAAGACAATTTCAATTCCATAGAATGCTTGTATGGACAATTCATCATGCCCCAGGGCTAACACATTTTTGTGGTATGTTATAACATTCGACTGCACTTTAACAATATTTAATTTGATGAAGTAGATATCATGCATGTTTTAAAAGTAATCTATTCATTATATATAATGAAAAAAATTGACATATTTAATCCAATTATATATCATCTTGCAGGTCTTCACACAAAGGGAAAATTTGCATGTCCAATTTGTGGTCCAAGGATGAAATCTCGTCGTTCAAAAAGTTTAGGAAAGCAGGTGTTTGATGAGTATAGGCACTTCCTCCATAGAAATCATAAATATCGAACTGTTGAAAAACATCTTTTCAATGGGAAAGAGGAGACTACATCAAAACCACGAAGAATGTCACCTTGCCTATGGAAGTTGGAATATAATAGAATTAATTGTCAAGGTTATACATCGGATCAAATTATTTATCTATCATATATGATATGTTTTGAATTTATATTTTTATATTGTGTTGTCTTTACTCATGTTGTAATTGACAATGATTGTCATTGTTAATTTGTTTAACTTATATGCTTCATGAAGGTCATCAAGGAATTAATGGTTAGCTTCCACAAGGACTAAATTTATCCAGGACAATAATTTAGTGGGTTGCCCTACTAGCAATTGCTTCTAAATTGTGCATTTGATGCGATACAATGCATATTAGAAAATCTTGAGAAGCGATTATAGAAAATATTAGGATGGAGGCATGACAAAGAAAAAATTGTAAAAATTTGTAGTGACATTCAGGAAGCCAATCATGCAATGAAAAATGTCATTGAATTGAATAGTGATGGAGACCAAATTAATATAAGTGCCCTTCCTTGGTTATTAACAGAGCAGCAAAGCAATGCTATAAAGGAAGTCATACAAAAAATTCGATTTCCCACAGGATTTGCTGCGAACATAAACAATATAATAACAAAGAAAGGTGAATTTGGGTCAGGGATGAAAACGCATGATTGGCATACCTTCATAAAGGTAATTATTCTGGTATATTATATATACTTGTATAATGCATGTACTTTTCAGTGTATTGTGTTTACTACTTTTAGAAATAATGAAAGATTATTTTATAATTGCTGCCGATCGTTCTACCTCTATCTCTCCATTCAACTTTGTGATAACAATGTCAAACAGAGTTATATATGATCTTGGAAAATGCATGGGGTAAGTGGTGGGGATTTGTTCAATTAGATTTGTATACATCTTATAGTGCCATTTTGTTTCTTTTATGTAATATATTGTATATTTTTGTTAAATCTACCGTTAATATATTTGCACCTTGAATCACTTGTAGATGGGCATCATCTAAAGAAATCATAAAGAAGATATAAATTATTGGAAGAGAAAAATTCCTTGTCTAATGTGTGAAATGAAAAAGTGTCTACCTTCAGCATTTTTCAATGCACAAGAACACTACCTCATACACCAAGTTGAGGAGATTGAATTGTGTGGACCTGTACACACAAGGTCAATGTGGATGGTTGAGATGCACTTAAATTTTTTGAAGGCTTTGGTTAGACAAAGAGCACATTCTGAGGGTTCTATGGTGGAGGGATGTATGGTATACCAGACCATGGTGTACATTAGTGAATATCTTCCTAAGTTTGCAGCAAAGATCCATTTAGATCGCATTTGGGATCCCAACTCCATTAACAAATTCGAAGGGGAGTACTTGTTGGGGAAAGGTAGATTGAGGAAAGTGAGAAGTAATTATAAGATGGTCATGGAGATTAATTGGAATGCATTTTTTTTATGTATATTGTACTTATTTAATTTTAATCTTCAATATACATCAATTATAAATTAAGATTAAGTATATTGTGAATTGTTGAAAGCTAATTATACATGGTTGTGAATTTCAATTTTTTAGTGGAGTTGGTCAAAGAGTGGAGATGCACTAAATTTGTAGTATGTCACCAACAATCTTGATTGGATGGCGGTATGGATTGAACGATGTCAACAATCCGGTCGCACATTAACATGGGAAGGTGTAGCTTCATTGGTTAAAGAAGCTCATCATAATGGAGATTCCAATGTTACACAAAGGGAAATTGATTTAGCATATGGTTTAAGAGATAAATAGGTACGTATAAATATATTAATCACCCATATTATTTAATTATTTTCAAGTATATTGATGTATATGTATCTTGAGATTGTTTTTCTTTGCATACATTTGGCCAAGAATAAATATGTTTATCAACTGACGATATTGCAATAATTTTTATATGTTTGACATATTGCAGGTGAAACACCACAAGGCTATGTGAAACAATGGTGCGTGAATTTTGAATCAAAATGTTGGATGACATGAAGAAAACTTGTGATTAGGGTATAAGCTGTAGTCTTCGGTGTTGACTAATGTTTCATCTAGAAGCGACATACATCGAGGAAGTCTCAAAAATTGATACTATAGGTTTTGGATGATATTATACTTGGGTGTGACTTCAAGTCTTTCAAATTAATTTTGTTTGTCATCCTATGAATTACAGACTCGATTGAATGAAAATGATCTGAGAACTATTATTGAATATGATAATGGATTTACCATGGTTAATACAAGGTTGATTAAGCAAGATGGAAATGAGCCCTATGTTCTTCAAAGCCAATGTGAGCAAGTATTTTACTCAGAGGTTCCAGGTAAATCGGGTTGGTCATTTGTTGTTAGACATGATCCAAGAGGAAGGCCGGTAAAGTATAATGTGGTGGAAAAAGAAGATACCGAAGAACTAGAAGATGATGTAGATGATGATCAGGATCAACGGTTAGTTGATGATGTCCCTGACGAAGATGTAACCGAGAGGAGGAACTAGATCATGATGATATGGGAGTTAATGTTCATGAAGATGATATCAGGTGTGGATGATGACATTATCAAAACTGATATCGATGATGATGATGATAATATTGAAATATACAATGTTGAATCGAGGATCCGGATGATACAGACAAAGAGTTGGATGAAGTAGAAGATCAATGACATTGAAATGTATAAGTTACTTCATTATATTATCTATTTGATATTAATTTCTTGATAGAATTATATTTGACTTATGTGGTTACATAATTAATTCATGATGTTTTTAATTTTTATGCCATTACATAATTAATTTAATGATGTACTTTTTAATGTTTGAAAGGTCAAAAAATTAAAACATTCCAATAGTGATGTTAACAACCTTGAAATTAGTGTGTTTTATGTTTCATGTGATCATAAAAGATTAAAAATTTAGTTGTACAGGTGGTTGTTCAGTGGTTGACGTGTATGTTGGTTCTTTTACAATGTAACTAGGTTTGTCTTCTAATCTACATTATGGAATTTCCAATTCCAATGAAGGTAGCTCAAAGGACTTGGACCAACTACTTGAGCTTTAAAAGCCTCCTACATGCCGAATACGCAGAATACGGAGGTGATCCTTAATGTGTTTACAACCTCTGCACCATTATTATAAACAACATTACCAATAGTAGATGATCTCACTTAATAGCTCAACACGATAAGATAATATCAACTAGAATTGGCTGTTCATAGACAATATCAACAATCTAGAGTGTGAGAT
>VDFB02242237.1:0-10858 GCA_007258455.2 Sequoia sempervirens
TTTGACCTCTGAGAGATACTGAAAGAAGTTGCAAAAAGGTCACCAACACAGGTACCGTTTTGAAGACATCTGGGCAGATTGCAGAGATGAAGAAGCCATTCACAAAATGGACTATTGCAGATTGACAGTTCAACAAATCAGAGATCTTGGTATCGCTGACCTACCAGAGGATTTTGAGGATCCAGGCGATATCATGAACGCTGTCTATGATGAGCAAGGCATTGCTAAGAGGCCGTTGCCTGCAATACAGTGGTCTAGGAAAGAGGTCACCGGCATGAGAGAAAGGCTGAGACCAATCCTAGCCAACACAGAAGAATGCTTACACAAACATGGTCATACAATGAAAAGTTTCAGGACAGACTCGGAAGGAGAAGAGTCCGAGGCAGAAGCACGCCAACAGCAAGAACTCCGCGACAAAAACAAATCAGCGGCCGTTCCCACTTCTTCACGGAGAGGCCCTAGGATCAAGTTCATTGTTGGTAAGAAAGATACCCAGGCTGTCCAAGAGACAGAGAAGCCGGAATCCTATCCATCTCGTTCAAAGGGTAAAAAGCCCATTCTAGAGGAGGTAGATTCCGATGAAGAAGATACTTCAAGCGACCAATCCGCTGAAGATGAAGATTCAGCAGAAGCAGACTCCGATGCCGAAGAGGTTTCTGAAAGCGGACAAGAGTCTGATGAAGATTTTGAAGAAGGATCTGAAGGTGACCCCGAAGGTGATCGAAGTCGAGGAGAACAAGAGGGTGATCAGCGGGGAACAGAGCATGATGAAGAAATAACTACTTCTCCTCGAGAACGTAGTTGAGGAAATCCACAGAACATCATCGACCGTGACTTCAAACGTTCCTCATACCCCTCTTGAGTCAAGAACTCCTCCACCTCCCGTTCCCTCGTCACCTATTCCTACCACAAGCATTCCTGCAGCTGAGATATCCTATCCTGCGGCATCAACCTAATGATATAAGCCGGTGAACAAGCATCCATCACGGTTGATATCTTGTCAAACCCACCATCGTCCATTCACAAGCATTAGCCGTAGCGTGTGATATCATAGAAACCGAATTCAATCATTTCATGAATGAGTCAATCGTGATCAACTCAATGTCCTTCCGGGGGCGATGATGACAAACGCCGCTTCTCCAATTGTCCGCGATACCAATGGTGAGTTCAGATGTATTAATAGCCGAGAGGTGGCAATGGCGTGACTTGGCGGTAAATCTAAATTTCACACTTCTTTTCTTCCTCCTTGGCTAATATCTCAAGTGTCGAAGCGTAAAAAGCAAATGATTTCTCCAGAGGAACTCGACCTTGAAGAGATAGTTCTTCCAAAGGCTAAAGGGAAGAAGAAGGAAAAAGTATACTCGAGGCTGAATGTTGATAAATCTGGCCACAAGTATGCTGAAATTGGCATACCACCGAATCAAGAAGGCGATGTCAATATGGAGGACTACACAGTAACAAAGGTCCAGCTTGGCAAGGTTACCAACGAAAGTGCAAAAGCCGATGCGCAAGTCACTTTGGATATCTTGGCGGGAAGGCTGGATAAAATAGAGCAAGCTCGTAACATGTACAAACAGAGGGCAGAGCATTATGCCATTGTTGTAAAGAGACTTTCCGGTTCTCCAAGTAATGCACAACCGCTGATAGTGGTAAATATTGAAGACCCAGCTGTCAAGAAAGCTGAGAAATTCGCCTCCAAAGGCAGGGTGTTGTATGACTTTGTTAAAAAGATCATCGAACACGGATCTCAGATAATTTTGGCTGCGGATGAGAAAACCACCATGTTGGCCAAGCTCACCATAGAGCTTGATAAAGAAAAGAGCGTACTTTCCCAGGAGCGCAGAGACATGGAAAAATGCCTATTGTCATGGTCGGAAATGAAACAGGTAAAGCTCAGCAAATTGGTGGAGGTTAGGGTAATTCCCGACAAAGAAAAGTTTGTAGAGGTAAAAGAATCACTGAAACACAGGATTCAAGTGGTTCAATCTCTCATTGAAGATCTTCACCAAGTACAGGAAGATAATAAGCCGGGCATCGCCAGCATTCTTGACAAAGGCATATCGGAGAGTTGCACGGTCAGCTTCTTGAGACAATGGTATCTTCCTACTGACCCGCGAAATATCCACGATCTTCAAAGGAAGCCATCAAGATTTGATCGTGATTCGGACTTCTCGGAAGCCCGGCTGAACATCATTTGTGATAGAAGGCTCACATTGGACAACACGAAGATGCATCTTGTAGCGGAGTGCAAGGTTCACTCATGCGCCATGAGGCAGATCGAGAATTCACACCATTGTGGATTACACCGTTGGTCCAGATGAGAAGTTCGTGCAGGAGACTAGGAGGAGATTTGAAGACTTCCGCGCCCAATGCAAGGAAACGTAAAGCAGCCCCCTATTCTCCAGTGTTAGACATTTCCGGTGCATCCCATTATGCATCTTGTAAATATTTCTCGACATTTTCAAATGTCATTTTGTAAATTGTAATTACACCAAGTCCAAAGATGTAATATTTTCAAAACAAATTACACTTTGACTTTGGTCAAAGTTAGGTGAGATCTCCTAAAATCGCTCACCTAACTTTCCCTGATTTTCTCAATCTCTTTCCTTCTTTTTCTCATCCCTCTTTCTATATAATGTGAGGGATTTTCATTGTAATATTATCTTTTAGCCTTTTGCAATGAAGTGCTGCCCTTTTGTAAGCAAATTTGTGAAACTTTGCGTTCATGCTTTGTGAATGAGATTCAATCAATAAAGAAAAGGATTGCAAGCCAAACTTTGCGTTGGATTCGATACTTTTGTAAGTTGATCTGATTTGGTAGTGATTAGTTCGAGGAATCTGAAAGACTCTAAGTAGTTGATGTAAACTTTGTGTTACATTCGTTATTTAGATTGCATTGTATTTCTTTATCATTGGTTGAGTGATCTATAAGACTTTGTGCTTATAATCATTCATGCTCTTGCATGTTCTTGTTGAATAATCTACAAGACTTTGTGCTTGTAATTATTCATACTCTTGGATACTTTGTCAAAGGATCTACAAGACTTTGTGCTTGTAATCATTAGATGCTAATGCTACTTTTGTTGGATGATCTACAAGACTTCTGGCTTGTAATCGTTCATGCTGTTGAAGAATTGTTGCGTCTAAGAAGACTTTGTGCTTCTAAGCGTAGCAAATGAATGCGTTTATGCAGATCAACATTGATAAAGCTACAGAGAATGACTTTTGTGCAGCCGTGAGCTTTTCCTTTTTACTTTTATTTTGTTGTTATTAATCGCCGGTATCTCTATGCTTAAGCTTGTGAGATAAAGCTATTGGTAATGCGCTGGATTGTTAGTTTTAGGTTATCAAAATTCAAAGGAAACTTCCAACCGCGTGAAGCATTGTAAATATCTTCTCACGAGAAAAGAAGGATGATGTAACACCCCCACTCAGGTAATTTAAATTGTACATTTTGTAATTACTTGTGTGATTTACTATTGTTTCTCTTAAGCATTAAGAAGAGTAGCCTCCCCTTTCTGAGAGGAGAGATTCATATCTCACATAGCTGTGGCTGAAGTTCAAGTTGTTTAATCTGTCGAGAGTTGATTACATAATTTTCACCCAACAGTTTTTTGGCGACTCTACTGGGGAACCTACATACGCAATCTGAGCCTCACGCTTCGGATTGAAGTAGATAAGTTTCCTTTTTCTTGCTGTTCTTTTGTATATTGTTAACTCTGTAAGACCCTTTGTATTCAGATCTACATTCTGGCGGACCGGATATATACAAGAGGATTGAGGGCTCAAGGAATAATAGATCCACTCTTTGAAGAGTTGTTGCAACGTGACTTTCCATTTACTCTTCCACGAGCAAGGTCACCACTGCAGTGGGCTATAAGCTTCCCTCCACGTAGCCAAAGATCTCCGATCCCAAGTGTTTGGTCAGTTTATCGTAGACGTCCTGTTCAAGCATCTGTTGTGCAACCAGTCATGGCCGCACCACTTGCAGGACCGTGGGGAAATGCTTTTGGTCCCCTCCGTTTGACTCCACCTTTACACGAACTTCCTCGTGTATTCAGGAAGCATCTTCCAAAATTTCAAGGTGATGGCAAACAACACCCCGATGAGCACATATCTGCATTCTACATAGTATGCGGCGTTCTTGGCATTGAGCACGAAGATGTTTCTGTAAGGTTGTTCATTGAATCCCTTCAAGGGATTGCAGCCGAATGGTTCTTTACTCTTCCCAATGCTTCCGTCACCAATTGGGCCACTCTTCGCACTAAATTTGAAGAAAGGTTTAAACCTGCTGAAGATTCGCATGCTCTATTGGCGCAACTCACCACCATGCGTAAAGAAGCTCACGAGCCTATGCGCGAGTTTGTGGTGAAGTTCAATAAGTTGGTGACACGGATCCCCAATGATGCAAAACCAACGGATCACAACCTGAAATGCTTCTTCATCAACACCCAATTACCTAAGGTAAGTTTCTACTTGCGTAGGGAAAATCTTGCTAACGTTGCAGCAGCCCAGCAATTGGCTACCAGTCTGGAGGACGACATGATCCTTGCTGGAGAAATCAGGATGGGAACTAACGGAAATAAAAAGATGCAAGCCTCAGGGTCTTCAGCATCCAACGCTAGTACTCCCACTGCCAGCTCAAATTTCACAGATCCCATGGTCCAAAGGCTGGCAAATGAAGTTCTGTCTCTCAAGAAGCAAGTGTCGAACAACAACAATGGTAACAACTACAAAGACGTCCCTAGGAGGACTTTTCCTAACTATGCTGGCAACAAAAATAAGAATCGTCTCCCAGCACCTCCAGGACGACTTGCTCTTGAAGCCCCGCCTGCTAACAATGCCGCTGGGTACTATGAGACTGAACAAGATGATTATGCTCAGCCCGAATATCCTGAAGAAGAAAATGCTGATCTCTTCCAAGAAGAAGAAACTGAATCGGCTAGCGACTCCAAGATCAGCTATTTGCAAATGATGGAAGAAGAAGAAGAAGAAGACGACTTGGTGACTGACACTTATGCTCTTTTTACGTGGCATCAACAAAGTGAACTTGACAAAGCTCAAGCTGCTGCTGTCCCAGAAAAAGAAAGCAGCCCATAACGATTGCCAAAAGAGGATCTCCCCTCCCTTGGCAGCCTAAGAAAGCAGCAAATCCGCAAGTAAGTGCACCCCGTTCTTCTTCGTCAACTCCCATTGTTCCTAAAGCTAATCCTCCCGTTCCAAAGACCAGTGTGCCCTTTGTGAAACCAATCAATGAAGTTACTGCTTCCAATCTACAAAGTTCTTTCCAGGCTTTCGACATCATTGACCATGCCAAGAAAACCAAGGTTCAAATGTCCGAGGCTGAATACCTCAAAGCCAACCCCGACCAATTTGACAGGCTTGTCAAGTTCGTAAATGATAAAAAGATCTCCCCAAGTCAGGATACTCCTCCTGACGTCCCAGTTACTCCTAAACCCAAAGTATCACAGAGTAACCTCGTATCTAATCCTCCAACTGCTTCTGGACGCATTGATCCATTTTTCATCTCCCTACTTGTAAATGGTTTCAAGCTGAGTAACTGTGTCATAGACTCTGGTGCGTCTGACAATGTAATGCCCGCCAAGGTAGCTACTGTGTTAGGCCTTGAGATGACCAAAACCTTTCAGCCGTTGCTTTTCCATGGAAAATAAGCAAGTGCCATTGATCGGTCAGATCAAAGATGCCCAATATGCATTCGCCGCATACCCGGAGAAGAAGATAAAAATGACGGTCCTCGTGGCCGATGTACCAGCTTCCTACGGTATACTCCTCGGACACAATTTCTGCAAAGATGTTGGAGGAGAACTAAGTATGGATATGTCTGAAGCAAGAATACCAGTAAAAGGTGTGATGCAAAAGCTGATTCCTGAAAAGGAATCAAAGTTTTCGGTTGTTGAGTCCAATGATCCCAGAGCTCAGATTTTGTTCGAATCATCAGGCGTGGGAACTTACTACCTACAAACAGATGAGGTAGGAGAATCCTCAACTCAAAATGAGCTAGAAAAAGATGATACTTTGTCAACTTCAGATGAAACGTCATCAGGAGATTTGTCCATCTCCGACCATGAATCTTCGTCAGAGGATGAAGTTTTGGACTTCGACACTGTTCCAGTTGGTGATTCCAACGGTGTCTGGCTGCTCGAGTTCGATGGTAGCTGCTCTTCGACCGGTTCTGGAGCAGGAATGGTTTTCATTTCGCCATCAGGAAAGTTTTTCCCTTTCTCCTTCAAGCTGCAGTTTGATAACACCAATAACACCGCCGAGTATGAAGCCCTGTTACTGGGAATGCAAGTTGCGTTGAAGAAAGGTATAAAAAATCTTCATGCGCAAGGTGATGCCGAGTTGATAGTATGTCAAGTAAGAAATCTCTATCAAACAAAGAATGAGAGACTCAGGCATTATCGTAATCTAGTATGGGATTCCATTGAGGAATTTGAGGCTTTTGATATCTCCGTTGTTCCAAGAGAATACAATACTAGAGCTGATTCCCTTGCGATCTCTGCCACGCTCTTGGTACCACACAAAGACTTTCAAGGTTCTACCTACACCATAGAGTTGGTTTTCTGCCCAAGTGTACCTGACAATTTAGAAAACTGGCAGATTTTCAACGACGACCATCAAATTATCGCCTTTCTTGAGAAAGCTGAGAATTTTGATGAGTTGTACTTTGAGGGCAGCGATTCTCCACTTCGAGAATCCGTGTCCGATCTAGATCCTGTTACAGGCGAGGAATATCTGCAACTCAAAGGGAATAAGATCCCTAAAGGATTGGTATCCTTGGAGAAACTTTTTGATAAGCATGATCGCCACGTAAAGAAACAACTCTCAGATTCTGACTCATCTAATGAGATTGAACAGATAAATTTGGGAACTGAGGCCGATCCTAAGATGGTCAACATTGGCAAATGTTGCACGACCGAAGAAAGAAGACAGTTTGCTCAACTACTGCAGGAGTACATCGACGTCTTGGCGTATTCATATGACGATCTAAAGTCATTTCGGCCCAAGGAAGTGCAACATGACATTCCTCTCAAGGTTGGTGCTTTACCTTACAAACAAAAGCAGAGGCAGTACAATCCCAAGATTTCTGGAACGATTTTAGCTGAAGTTCAAAAGATGCTGAATGCGCGGATAATTTTCCCTATCCATCATTCAACATGGATAGCCAATATCGTCCCTGTTCGTAAGAAGAATGGTGAAATCCGCATTTGTGTAGATTTCAGAAATCTAAATCAATTGTCTCTCAAAGACAATTACCCACTTCCAGTGATGGATCAAGTTCTACAAAACGTAACTGGATCTGAGATGCTCTCCATGCTAGATGGATTTTCCGGTTACAATCAAATTGAAGTGAATTCAAGCGATCAACACAAAACCGCTTTCACAACGCCTTGGGGAACCTTTGCGTATCGTAGGATGCCGTTTGGTTTGATCAATGCCGGCGCTACATTCCAACGTGCCATGGATCTTGCTTTCCGTGACATAATGGGTAAGTTCATTGTGGTGTATCTTGACGATCTTACAGTGTTCTCCAAGCAACGCCATGAGCATTTCTATCATTTGAGACAAACTCTGGAGAGGTGCCGCCAGCACGGCATTTCCCTCAATCCCAAAAAGTCAACTTTTGGGGTGACAGAAGGTAAACTTCTTGGTCACGTAGTATCTGCTGAAGGAATCAAGATTGACTCAGAAAGAGTCAATGGAATCAAGTCCCTCGCTTTGCCGTCAAGCAAGAAAGCCGTTCATTCCTTTTTCGGCAAGGTAAACTTCTTGAGAAGATTTCTTCCAGACTTTGCTGAAAAGACCCGTCACATTGTGAACATGATGAAGGGTAATGCCACGTTTCATTGGACGGCAGAAGGCAAAGCAGCGTTCGATGACATCAAGGAGGCCATCGCTCATGCGCCTGTATTGGTTTGCCCTAACTACACCAAGGAGTTTGTGATGTACAGTTATGCTTCCGAGCATACGCTATCAGCAATCTTGGTGCAGGAAAATGATGAGGGTTTTGAATCCCCCATTGCATTCATGAGTTGCCCTCTAAAGAATTACGAGTTGAAATATTCTCAGATGGAAAAGCACGCTTTTGCAGTGGTGAAAGCCGTCAAGCATTTCCGGTTCTACATTCTGGGCAGTCATGTCAAAGTCCTCGTTCCAGATTCAACTGTCAAGTCTATCCTCACACAACAGGAATTTGGAACGAAAAGAGGAAACTGGATTGCTAAGATTCAGGAATATGATCTAGAGATAAAGCCTACTAAGCTGATACGTGGACGTGGCCTTTGTCAGCTCATTGCAGAAAACAATCCAGGTGAGGAAATTTCGGAAGATGAGGAGGTCTCAGATGAAGAGGTTGATCCTAGTACACTTCCTATGGTACTATTCGTTAGCACCACTGATGAATGGTTTTCCAACATAGCTCACTTCCTGACATATGGAGAATGTCCTAACCACTTAACTCCGAAAGAAAAGAGGACCGTCAAGCTAAAGTCAGCTAATTTCGTCTTGTGGGATAGCGGCTTGTATAAGCGTGCGATGGATGGAACATTTCTCAGGTGTGTTGATAAAGAGCAACAGCAAAAGTTGCTGAAATCTTACCATGATTTGGCATGTGGTGGACATTTCTCAGCGCCAGTAACCGCTCACAAAATCCTGAGAGCAAAGTATTACTGGCCTACACTCTTTCAGGACACGTACTCTTGGGTGCGTAAGTGTGAATTGTGCCAACAGTTTGTTGGCCGTCCAAAATTGGCATCTTTGCCGTTAAAACCTGTCGTGATTGATGAACCTTTCCAACAATGGGGCATTGATTTCATAGGTGCAGTGAATCCATCGTCAAGTGCTGGACATGTCTATGTTTTGACGGCTACAGACTATTTCACCAAATGGGTGGAAGCAATACCTACCAAGCGTGCTACTTCGGAAGTAGTGTGCAATTTCTTAAAAGAGAATATTATTTCTAGGTTCGGTGTGCCGAACAAGATTGTTGCGGACAACGCTTCTGCTTTCTCGTCAAATGAGATCACGGAGTTTTGTTTCGAGCATGGTATCACTTTGTCACATTCTTCCGACTATTATCCGCAGGGTAATGGTCAAGCGGAATCTAGTAACAAGAATCTGGTAACTATAATCCGCAAGCTGGTGGACGAGAATCAACGTTTGTGGCACAAGGCTTTGTTTGACGCTTTGTGGGCAGACAGAATAACTCCGAAGCGAGCAATCGGCATGTCTCCTTTTCAGCTCTTGTACGGATTGAATGCCGAGATTCCTATAACTTTGGAACTACCAGCCCTCAAGTTGGCTAAGGCCATTGAGGATGAGACGTTTGACAATTCTGTCGATAAGCGCATCATGTATCTCTCCGAATTGGAAGAGAATCGAGTTCAGGTGGCGGACCGCATTGCAGAACACCAGGATCAAGTGAAGAAGTTGTTCGACAAGAAGGCCAAGTCTCGAGAATTTCAAGTTGGTGACCTCGTCCTCTTATGGGACAAAAGGAGAGAGCCAAAAGGTATGCACGGGAAATTCGATTCACTATGGACTGGACCTTTCCAAATACATCAGTTGCATGGTGAAAACAGTTTCGTGTTGGCATACGGAGATGGGACGCCATTTGCCCTTCCTCACAGTGGGCAACATCTCAAGCACTTTACGCAGTAAAGGAGTCGGCGTTGGTATGTAAATACTTTTTATTTTTCAAGTTCTTTTGAGTCTTTGTGTTTTGTTTTTGTCGACGTCGTCGCCTGACTCCAAGCCCAATGGATGGATAAAGGCACTTGAATTCTGGATTTCTTCTCCCTTCGTTCTTTTCTAAAGAACAACCGAAGGAAGATCCCTAGCAGGAGCCAGCTGTTATCACGGAATCTAGCAGCGCTCGTTCCACGGATAACCCCCCTACGAAACTTGTCCGTTTCCTAGGATTCGTGAAGTTCAAGTACGCATAACGGAGTGATTTTCAAGCCACCTCGAAATGCATTCCCAAGTCTCGAATAGTCAATTCGAGCATTCCCCCTTGTTCGCCTCGCAAAGACCTTCGAAACAAGATCTTTCGCGACGTTTCACTGTTCGTACTTTGCAAATTGCGAAAGATGCAGTAGCACTGAAAAAGTGCGCTCCTGCAGGGAAATTCCAAAAATTTGACTAAGTCTGGAAATGTAAGGGCGCTAAAATTTAGCGCCCCTACATGCAGTGAATTTCCAAAAAATGTAAGGGCGCTAAATTTTAGCGCCATTACATTTTCTTTCGACACTTAACTTTTTTTTTCATGCCTAAATTTATTGCACGACTTGAGTTAGGTTTTTAATCTTCATTTGCAATTAAGTGAATGAATTCGCCCCTTTTGTTGTTTATATTTTATTTCTTTTGTCTCTCCTCTTGCTGTGTGTTTGCCTCTCATCTGCAAATTCGCGTTTTGAGGATTTTCGCCATTCATCTCTTCAGCAAGATTTGTGTTTTGCCCTGGTAAGACTTTCATTTGGTTTTGTATTTTCATTTGTATCTGTTCATGATTATCATACGCGTTTTGGTTTCTTACATTCGCGTCTTTCATTACATTTGTTTTTTGTTCTTTCCATTCGCGTTTTTCTTCCCTTTATGTAATGGAACCCTCATTCATTGTTTTGAATGCGTCTTTCTCCTCTGTGCGTGTTCATTTCGATGCTCATTCCTTCTTTTCTTTTCTATTCTCTTACCCTACACATTCGCGTTTCTTCCCTTGTCTTTCATATGTCTTTCTTCTCCTTCATACGCGTTTCTTTCTACCTTTCTCCTCTGTGCGCATTATCACTTGAGAATTTCTATCTCCCCGCCATGCTTGTGTTGAGGTATCTTTGTCAAA
>VDFB02242241.1:0-11233 GCA_007258455.2 Sequoia sempervirens
TGCGATGTCCCATTCAAGCAAAATCAAAACACCAGCCTAACTCACTAGTTGTCTTCCTTCTTCAAGAGTGATGTTCTTGAACTCTTCCATTAGTTCGGCTTTTACTTCATCATTCTCTTGATCTGACCTGTTGGGCCTTAGTTCTCTTCTCTCTTTGCATTTATTTTGATATTATTCAAATTTCATTCTCCATGCCAATTGCAAGAATCACGGAGTCTTTACAAATGCATTGTCATCTAAGAACTCCTTGCAAGCCTCCATTCTTGCATCATGCACACTCTTACCCTTCATATCCAAATCGGATAGAACCAATTCAGCTGACCTAGGAGGGGACGGCATACCAACTGCATGTCTTGATTAGTAACAATAATTTATCACGTAGGAATCCTGGGGAACATATGATTAGTTCTTTGTCTCTTAGAGCTTGGCAGGTGGTGAGTGATGGGGCTAGCGTTATGGTGAAAGATTTTTAATTCAATGATTTTGGCTGACCCGAATTACTTTGAATTTTGGGCTGGTTGTGAAGAGAGCATGTCGTATTTCTTCCTTTTCACGTCTACTTCTTCCTCATCAGCTGCCAATATCCTTTTTTCCTCCTATAGATGGGACGCCTTTCTGTAGGCTGACATACTGGCCTTGTTTCAATTGGCATATCACTTTGTCCTTGCATATCGAGACTTAACCTTAAATTTATCTTTTGGGTTGTCAAGGTGTCCATTATCTCCTTGAAATTCTTCACTAAAAAGTTAATTCTCTTTTGGTATGGAGTGAATTCCATCAATGGATCATACATAGGATCCATTTCATGCACAATATCTAGTAGCTTACTATAAGCTATCCACTTTTCATGTTCAATTCTGTCTATTTAAAATTAAATTAATTCCTGATCGGTCCTGAAATTGAACTCGTAATGCCAAATTGCCACCTTTTATTCTTTAATGCGAAAAAAGCAAAGAAACCTTTAGGATCATGTTGTCGCCTTGGACCAAATCTCATATGGTAATCAACAAAGAATTTGTCAAAATGTGTCCAGCCTCCCTTTGAAAATGTAAATTCAGACACTACTATATAATCAGGGAAAAATGTTCCCTTCCCCTTTCCAGTTAGGTTATCTTCATGAATACACCCCATCTGCCACATAACTTCTGCAAACTTTAGTCTTGGTGGCACATTGTATGGCAGTATGTGAGGGGTTCCTTGAAATCCATGTATTCTCAGGATAGTGCTGACTGGATATGGGATAATGTCACCCTAGTTATGTAAAACCCTCAATTTTGGTTTCCTCTCCTTCGGCTGAAAGAAATCATGCAGTTCCTAAGGGATCCTAGGTACATTTATCATCAATCTAGCCCTCAATCTTGTAGCAAAACAATTATCAAATTGCACATAACTGGTGCTTTCCTTATTACAGGACAAATCTGCAGCCTATATTTGTACTGGCAATCTTTCTCCATTAAGTGATTGTCTTAAGTTCATATTCTCAGCAAAGAAATCAGCATTCCTAAATAAGAACATATGCATCAACATAGAATACCAAAATAATTGAGTACCAGTATCACCATTCTTCAGCTTCGACAGTCCTTCATCTATCCTCTCGTCCAAAAAAAAAGTAAAGTTATATGTTACATAGAAGTTAGGGTGTTGTATTTGCACCCCCATGAACATGTATGCAATAGGCATTACTGCACTAGGGCTGAAACCCAAAATCTGACATAGTGAATAGAAAGTAGCCAGGAAAGGCTTTCCAAAACAATTCAATCTGAAGGGTTCCTGGTCACTAGGGCTGATGTGAAATTTTGAATCCCCCTGCCTTAACCAGATGAGGTGGAAGCAGCTTAACCCTAACAAGAGATTTCAATTTTGCATACTCCTTCATTTCTTCAAAATTAATAGGAACCAAGTCATCACTTGGCTCACTCAAATCAAAAGTCTATTGGATAACATATCTGTTAATTTCCAATAGAACCCCTCCATCATTATCTCTGATTACCCGTGTGATAGGGTCATATCTTATGGCCACTGCTCTAAGTAAGTCCACATCAGGGAACACATTTGGAACAACCAGCTTTCCCATGTTGTACCTCCATGCATTTGAAAAAGGATGAGGCAAATTCCTCTGTCCATACCATAATCTGAATATTTATAAGCCTGTGAGTGGAACCCTAGCATCAACAATGTTGGAATTATTATACACCAACCCCTCCCCTAGGATTTTCCCTCGCATCAACACCAAACCTTTCCTTCTGTCATTTGTTGATAATGGAAATTGATCTAGGAAATCATCGTACAAGTTTCTTTTCAAATACTCAATGTGGTGAGAGTGCTGCTTGGTTGGTGCCATTTTAGACAAACTAGGGCCTCACTACAATGTTACACTTGAAGTGGCTATGACTAAGCAAAGATAGGAAATTACAGAGTAAAAATACCGCAATTCCTCATAATTTATGATTAAACAATAGACCTAACAAAAGATTTTAATGAACTTAGTGACAAGCATAGCAGACCCCCCCGCTTTCCCAAAATTAGGTGCAGAATGACTGGGAAACAGAGAAAATTAACTCACGGCTTTTTTCGCACAAACTCCAATTTCTGGCAGCAGCTGCTCACAATTTCACTTTTGGCTCTGAAACTATTTTCACAAAATACTTAGATGCTTTGTGATACAAATGAGATGAGTAAATTGATTTTATGTCGATCAAATTTTTCCAGTGGATGTCTCATCCGCCATTAAAACTCACTCGCAGGCTGCACGAACAGCTCCAACCATAATTTTATACATATTTAAATTTGAGCCATTGATCCTCTAGTTTGATCAAATCATCGATGGCCATCTTCAAAACAGGCTTACATAATCGCCAACACGGCAATAAAGGGGCCCACTATGTCATATGCCGCGAAGGAATGCCACGTGGCGGTTGCCCCAAATATCACAATCCTTTGATTTATCATCGCAAGATGGCGGGCACCGTTGATCTTTTTACCATAAAGCCTGCTCCTTAAAAAATGGTTGACATCCTTTCCTTTAACTGTTGAGCAACTTTTCCCCTAAAATCATAACATCTGTGTTGAAATAAAATATGTGCATCTTACAAGTGCATTAGTAATCTGCCCTGTAATACATTGAAAACTGGCGAACGCTTTCTTCACTCCTTAGGCTTCATTGCATGAGACACGTGGCAGGCACCCACGACATCGTGATCCCAAAATTGCTAATCGCGAGATGGCAGGCACCGTCAATCTTGAAGAGACAACTCATCAATGGTCACACAGATTTCATCCTTTATGAAGGGCACGTGGCACCCGCCCATGATATCGCGATCCCTGTAATCGTTGATCGCGGGATAGCGAGCGCCGTTGATTTCATTCCTTTAACACAGTCACCAGCCATGTTGTTAACCTTTGAGCAGCTTTTCCAGCGAGATTATAACATATCCGTGGATTTAGAACATGTGCATCTCGAGAACACTTTAGTAATCTGCCCCTTAATACATTTAAAGCCGGCTGGTGTTTCCTTTACTCTCTAGGCTTCATCGGATGAGACACGTGGTGCCCGCCCGTGATTTCGCAATCAACCCAAGCACCATCGCAAGATGGCAGGGAACGGCTCATATCAAATGGTAGTTGGTCAGCGTATCTCAAATTTAATCCCGGACACGTGGCGCCCACCCGTGATTTCGCGATCCTTGAATTCTCGATCACGGGATGGCAGGCACCGTTGATATCTACATGAAATAGATCAATGGCAGCACTAAATCAACCCTTGCAAAATAAAACATTCATTAAAAGGAGTAGGCATTACTAGGCGGACGAGAAATAAAACAAGAGCTGCAGGGCAGCAAAGTTTCTCCCAAAAAGTTATTAAATAGTTATGTTTTAAGAAGTTAGAAACAAAATTATTGATGAGGTGGGACTCTTATGTAAGAAGAACAAATGATTAAGTTAAGGATTGTATTTGTTGTTATAACTTTAGTTGTAATATATTAAATTATATTTTAGATGGTATATATGTTACATATATATTGTAGATATATTATAATATTATAATGATGTTAAAATTATATATTAGATATTATATATGTTACATATGATATATAGTGTATATATTATAATATGTTGTTAAAATTAATAATATAATATGTTAAAAATATATTATTTATTTGAATTTGTTATTAGATTATTTTATATATTTGAATTTAATAGAATGGAAAATATAAAAATAGACAAGCTAAGTTAAATGATTTATATTGGTAACATAGGAGACAAAATTAAGAGAAAATATGTTATTCTAAATTATAAAAAATAAAACTATATGCTACTTATAACACTATTTTTTCATAAAGTGACTATTTAAATTTCAAATAAAAACATAAATATTAAAATATATAACATAAATTTTAATTTATTTTAAACTATAAAAATCTAATTAAAATGTGGTAATTTGTTTTTTAGAGTTTAGACTTAGATTTCTATTTTCCCTATTTTTATTATTTTGATCTTGCATGCTTACATTAACCATTATTCATTGATACATAGGAGAGATAATATTTTTTTTATTTTGATTAATCAAAAAAGGTAAGTATTAAAGATTGAATAAATTAAAAATCATAATAAAGATTGATTCAAGAAGAAATTATTAAAATTAAAATTATTTATATTAATAATTAAAAATATAAGATAATAAAAAATAAAAGAAGTTGATAATTTTTAAACTTAATTATTATAGTGGATGTCTTAAAACAATTATTCTTTTGGAAATATCAAAACTAAGAATGAAACCAACATAAAATTTTAATAAAATATATTTCAATAAAATGATGTGTACACTAAGTTAAAGCATTTATATTGCTAGTCAAATAGTATGTAGGAAAAATGAAAACTAAGAGATAAAAATATTTAACAAATAAAAATATATACTATCTATAGCAACAATTTTTTGGGGGCTAGAAATTCATAAATTATAGGTTGGAGGGTAAGGCTAACAATTTTTTTTGTGGTTTGTATTTTTCTTTTGTGCTTTGTTTGTGCTAGGATGTTGCCCATTTGTCTTTCACTCTCTTTGTTTATGCTTGTGTTTCTCCTTTTAGTTGTTTAGTTGTTTTGTGGGTTGAGGTGTCTATGCTTTTTCTAAACAAAACCATTTAAAATTAAATTATATGAGTAGTCAAATGCTATGCAAAAAATAAATAAATAAATAAATAAAAAAGTCTTACTCTTTGTAAACTTGGAAAACCCACTATTATAATAATGATGAGTTCAAGTATATTAAAAGAAAGGTAAAGATCACATGAATTATTCACACTTATGTAAATTGGAAAACATCCTAATTTATAAGTAACACATTTTTTCAATTTATTAAATAGTGACTCATTAAAATTCTAATTAATTTAAAAATATCAAAATATAATTAAAAGAATAAAAATAATTACCATGTATACCACTAACCTAAAATAATGAAAAAAGAGATAAAAAGTCTTACTTTGTAAAATTGGAAAGTCATTTAGTCAAACTGCATCTTATAGAAACTAAAAATATATACCTTTACTTGGTAAAATTGAAAAACCTAATTATTATATTAGCACATTACATTTTTTATGTATTAAGAATGTAGAAATTATTATTTTAAAAAATATTATTTATTAAAAATTTAACTCTTTTTATGAAAACAATGAAAAAAATAGTCAATTTATAACGGTAATCTAAAAGAATGTGTAAAAAAAAATCTAAATTATATATAAAATAAATATTTCAAAATATAAAATAATAAGTAAGTATAAATTTAATGAATGGGGTTGAATGGATAAGATTAGCTTCATAACATCTAAAAAAATTCGTTATTAAAAAATACCAAAATTTAAATAATATAAATTTGTTGGATTAAACTATAATCTTCTTAAAATTAAGAAAAATATTAATATCAATATAATTTAACTATTTTAATTTAAAAATATTTTAAATTAATATGAAGTATGATTTGTTACAATATATATAAAATTAATAGATGAATACTAAGTATGATTTGTTACAATGTAGGATTATACAAGTAATAAGATTAATAGATAAATACTAAGTATGATTTGTTACTATGTAGGATTACCCACCATTCCATAATAATCGTTAATGGAAGTAATGGAAGCGCCAAAATTGCTTATATCGGGTGAAAATTGTGTACCAATTAGATTCAAGAGAATTGATTTTTGAAATATATTTTGTTATATAATTCGCATCTATACATTGATAATAGATTGAAAAAATTCAACAGAAAAATTATTAAAGTGAGAGTGCCATTAATAATTAAGCTAAATTTTATGGTGCCTATAGTTCCCTGGGCAGTGAACTAAAAATTATATTTATAGAAGAAAATAAAATAACCTACCTTTGTTTTATAATTTCAATTTCTTAACTTTAAATGCATGTTCACCTTCATTATTGTATTTTTTTTTACAATCGATTTTTATTTTAGATATTTGCCTATAAAATATATTTTACTAAAAAATATATTAGAAATATTTTCTTTATATTATATAGCATTCATAACATTAAATTAACATGGAAATAATTTCACAATATCAATTTTAACATTCATAACTTAAACCTTTTATACACAATATCAAGTTAATTATAAAAAACACATAAAATTATTTATAAGCAACTTAAATTTTTGAACAATTTAATAAAATATAATTTAATATAATTAAGAAAAATTAAATAAAAATTATAGATAAATTTATGAAATATTGATTTACTTATCAAGAAAAAATTAATTATAAATTTACTTATTATTGATAAATTTACTTACCAATCTATTTTAACCATCAAGAAAAAAAATTAATCATTAGTGATTGCAACATTATTGGCACATCTTTTAAACTGACAAATAAACATTGAAAACACATTTATTTTTTAGTTCCTGCCGAGGGAACTATGCGACCCCTTTTCCTTAACAAGTTATTAATAACTTTGATTTTAACAAATGAGAACTCAACTTTTTTCTGTTTAACAAATATTTGTATATAGTTAAAGTAAATATGTAAGATTTTTAACTTTTCAAATTTAAAAAATTAATTTTCCTAATTTTATTGGCTACAAAACTGTGAGTGATAAGGGCGGATTTTCAAGACCGTGTTAAAAAAAATGTTAACTTATAAAAAAAAGTTGACAACTAAAGAGATGAAATATTATATGTTTTGGTCATAACTTTTCAAACTAATATAAATATGAAGTAAATAGTGGGAATTAAAAAGAGATTATTACCAATAGTGCGAATAAATATAGAGGTGGAGATAAATACCGTGAGTGAAAAAAAGTAAGTTATTTCTATTTTCATTTTGTCTAAAAATATTTCTATACATTATAATACTTTTTTAGATTATTTTCAATTATAAATAAGAAAGTAGTTTAATATAAAATATAAATGTATTATTAATTTTTTAGGGTAAAAGGTAATTTCATTATAAACATTTTAATGCTTACATTATAATGTTTATTTTATTATAAGTAAATAATTTTTTAATAAAATATCTATTATAAGAAAGTAAATATTTTTTTAGTTTTAGTTTTTTAGGGTTAAAAAGTAATTCTATTATAATGTTTTTCAATTAGAAATAAGAAATTAATTTAATATAAAATATAAATGTATTATTAATTGTTTTTAGTGTTATTCTTTTAGGGTAAAAAAGTTAATTTAATTAAAATGTTTTTAATATATGTTTTGGTCATAACTTTTCAAACTAACATAAATAGGAAGTAAATAGTGGGAATTAAAAAGACATTATTACCAGCAAATAGTGCAAATAAATAGAGAGGTGGAGATAAATACCATGAGTGAAAAAAGTAAGTTATTTCTATTTTCATTTTGTCTAAAAATATTTGTATGCATTATAATACTTTTTTAGATTTATTTATTAGATTTTTTTTCAATTATAAATAAGAAAGTAATTTAATATAAAATTTAAATGTATTATTAATTTTTTTAGTGTAAAAGGTAATTTCATTATAAACATTTTAATGCTTACATTATAATATTTGTTTTATTATAAGTAAATAATTTTTTAATAAAATATCTATTATAAGAAAGTAAATATTTTTTTAGTTTTATTTTTTTAGGGTAAAAAAGTAATTCTATTATAATGCTTTT
The DNA here is from genome assembly GCA_007258455.2 of Sequoia sempervirens. NCBI lineage: Eukaryota > Viridiplantae > Streptophyta > Pinopsida > Cupressales > Cupressaceae > Sequoia > Sequoia sempervirens. The sequence goes on from VDFB02242241.1 coordinate 8,135, forward strand.
TCAATTACAAATAAGAAAGTAATTTAATATAAAATATAAATGTATTGTTAATTTTTTTTTAGTTTTATTCTTTTAGGGTAAAAAAGTTAATTTCACTAAAATGTTTTTAAAATATTTTTAATGCTTACATTATAATATTTTTCTATAAGCAAGTAAATAGTTTTTTAATAATATATTTATATCACATACAAAAACAAGCAAATAGTGTAATGGATTAGTAGATTTGATTTGTAATTGAAGGGTTATAGGTTCAACTCTCATTGTGGGTTTAAAAATTAATACATTTTTTAATTAATTTATTTATTACTAATTTTATTGAAAAAGTTATTAATTAAAGATATCAAGTTTCCACAATCCATCAAGTAGTGCTAAAATTTCTGGATTTGATTATGTTTTGGTTTTTCACATCAACGTTTCGAATCATACTACATGATCCATCATCAAGAAGAAAGAGAGCTGGAGGAGAAGAAAATCCAAAACAAAAACCAAAACACAATCAAATCCAAAAATTTTAGCACTAAGTTATTAATTAACAAAATTGTAATCATAAAAAATCAAAATAAACATGTTGTGCAATGGATTAGTGTATTTTGTTTATAATTGTAAGGTTGTGGGTTCAACTATCATTTGGATTCAAAAGTTAATATATTTTTCAATTAAAAGTGAATATTACTGTGAAATGGTACATGTAGAAAATATACAAATATCACTACTTTAAAAATAATAATAGCCAAGGCAATATGTAATTATGTTTTCTTAACAATGTCCTTTTATATTGTATTTGGTTGGTAAAATTATTTATATACCTATGAACCATTAAGTATCTTTACAAATTCTTAACAATTTTATAGATTTATTAATTTATATTAAAATTTGTAGGATGCCTCATCGTCCAAGGACGAGTTTTCAAAATGAAGAGCAACGAAGAGAGCATCAGAGAGAATACACTTGAAATTATATGAGACAACAACATGAACAAATGGCTAATGCACAAAGAGAGGAAGCAAGGAGTTTTACAACTGAAGAGTAACAAATAGAACAAAGGAGAGAATATGCTCAGAACTATATGAGACAACGACATGAACAAATGAATGATGTACAAAGACAAGAAGAAAGGATTCGTCAAAACCAAAATGATAGAGAAAGAATCCTTAAAAATAGGGTAGATATGACAACAGAAAAGATTGAAGCATAAATGAGATAACATGCAGATAAAATGATAACACATTGTTCACAAATTCAAAGAGCTATGCATTTTGATCAATTGAATGAGATAGAAAGACAACAAATACAAGTGCGAAATCGTGAATCAGTTAAAATACATCATCAATTTCATGGGAATGTTGAGGTTAGTTTTGAAGGGGCAAATTCTATTACAATAGATCATGTGCTACAAACACCAAATGATAGAATTCAAAATGTAATGAATGTTGATAATAGAAGAGATCAAGAAGTAATTAATAATAATACAACTACTGAGATTGATTTGCAAAGTCTACAAATGATATTTCAACATGGACTAGATAAACTTTCTACACCAAGTATGTGTTATATTTGTGAAGAGAGTTATCCTGCAATGAAGGTTGTATGGGTACTTGAGGGCCCTATTTGGAATCAATATCAACAAGAGAGTAATGAACATCAATTTTCAGCATTAAAAAATATGGATCCTTGTCCACAACCATCATAACTTACAAATTTAACACAAATAGAGGAAATGTTGATAGCAAGTGTCAACCCAACACTTCAAGTAACACATGCAACTGGAGGGAAATACAAATATAAAGGACATACCATAAGTTTTCCACAAGAAGTGAGAGAAATAGCTAAAATTTTACCACATCAAATAAAAGATTTACCAGTCATTTTGTTCAAAAAAAGGATTAGCATGGAACAACTTATAATTTTATTGTTAATAGAGAAAGGGTATATAGAGCACTTAAATATAAAATAGAACATGATAGGTTCTATAAAGATGTTCAAATTGATGAAAATGTGCTTACTGAACTTACATGTAATTCAGATAAAAAAAATTTGACCAACAAAATTCTATTTATATGGAGTTTGATTCAAATGCAAATGAGTATGTTTCAAAGGATGCAAGGGTCATGTTAACATCTAATTTATGGATAGAAGAAGGTCTTGTGAATGGAGCTTTAGGATGCATCAAAAATATCATATACAAAACTGGATGTGGCCCACCAGATCCACCTACATATGTTATGGTTGAATTTGATAATTACTCTGGAATTCCTTTTGAAGATGCATCTCCAAATTTAATTCCAATTTCACCAATACAAAGGGGCTGCACACGTCAATTTCGCCTATGATTGGCTTGGGCACTAATGATCCACAAATCACAAGGATTAACTCTTTCCAAGGAAACAATTGATATAGGACCAAGAGAAAGGGAATGATTAACATTTGTTGGTATATCACATGTTAAGTCTTTGGATGGAATTAGAATCTCACCACCATTTACATATGATCATTATGAAAAAATGAAGACAGGAAAGCAACTCGCCAAAAGAAAAGAAAAGGAAGAAAGACTAAAATCTTTGGAAACATAACATTTTTATGTGATGTATATATTTTTTGAGTGAATTCTTCTATTAATATTGATATTAAATTTTTGGTATAAAAGATGAATTGTCTCATTCATTACGAATTCCTATTGTACACATCTCTTTGTGCATTTGAATAAATATTATATGAATCACAATTTGTAAAGTATTATAATTCTTTATTTAAAATAAAATATGTGATAAATTACTATTTTACATTGTGTGTTGCAGATGCTACTAGCTTATCTATCTTAATATATTAATCTATATATTATACGCCAAGAGATATCATTTTTGAGGCGTATTATTTTCGCTTTTTTCTTTTTGAATTTAAAAAATACGCCTCAAAAATGATATCTCTCGGCGTATAATATATAGATTAATATATTAAGATAGATAAGCTAGTTAATTCCAGCGAGGGAACTATAGGCACCACCAAATCTCAACTAGTTATTAATAATTCTCTTTTTAACCAATGAGATCTGAAGCATTTTTCTATATTTCAAAATTCAATTCTCTTCAATCTAATTGGAAG